>JAODAL010000775.1:0-272902 GCA_025379985.1 Phyllomedusa bahiana
GTTTGGTCATAAAAAAAAGGCGTTATGCAGGGCGTCCAAAAAAAACAGCATTCCAAAAAAACACTTGCACCCACGAAAAAAATTTGGTGGGGTTCCATCATGCTTTGGGGGCTGGGGGGCCAATGCCGGCACCGGGAATCTTTTAAAAATTTTGGGGCGCAGGGATTAAAATCAGATCAGCGGGATCTTCAGATAATGACAAGAATCAGTGATGAATTTGAAGTTACGCCGGGGAGGTTTATTTCAGAAAGACAATGACCCAAAAAACACAGCTCCAAATCTACTAATTAGCAGAGGAACAATTACAATTTTGGAATGGAAACCCCACCCCCAGACTGATTCTTGAACATCTGTGGGATATTTTTGAAGCGGGTGTCCACCCGGGCGACCATCAAATTAATAATTGAATTGTTTTGTTAAAGGGAAAAGGTCAAAATACCTTATCCAGGATCCGGGAATGTTTTTAAAAAGACGGGAAAAGGCTAAGGCTGTTTTTTTGCAAAAGGAGGATCTCAAAATTTTTAATTTCATTTTCTGTTGGGGTCCCCATATTTTTGCATGGGTCAAATTTTTGGGTTTAAATGCATTTGCACATTTTGTGTTTATACAAAAAAACCTCATTTCAATCTGGAAATATTTCGTTCCACACTTATTTGTTTATAAAAAGAAAATGGTTGTGCAAACCCCAAAAAATTTAAACTAAAAAAAGATTAAGATTTTAAAAGGGGGGGCCCCAAACTTTTTCATTGATGTATTTTATGTATATTATATTAATAGTAGTTGTAAAAAATTATTAGAAAATTTTTATTATATTATATATATAATTTTTTTTTTATATATATATTTTTAATATTTTTAAAATTATTTTATATATTTTTTTATATTACTCAAGTATAAAACCGATTGAGTATAAGCCCCGGGCCCTATTTTCCAAAAAACGGAAAGCTTAGACCGGTATAAACCTAGGGTGGAAAATGCAGGGCTATGGGAAATTTTTAAAAAAAAAAATAGATACCAAAAAAAAATTACATAGGCAGGGGTTAGGGGTTTAATGTTCCCATAGGCAATTTAAGCTTGAAGCAGTTTTAAATTCCCCCCCAACATTAAAGGGGGGTTTTGGAGGTTATAGGGGCGTTATACAGGTAGCCCCCTAGGTAGGGTTTAGGGAGGTATAGTCCCCTAGGATTATAGGCAGGGATAGTCCCCTAGGGAGGTTTTAGGCAGGCATTCCCCCCAGGTGGTTTTAGGAGGCATGTCCCCCTAGGGGGTTTAAAAGGGAGGGGTTTTCCCCTAGGTAGGTTATAGGCAGGGAAAAGTCCCCCTAGGGGGTTAAGGAGGGATAGCCCCTATAGGATAGGGAGGGATAGTCCCCCCAGGGAGGTTATATAGGTAAGGTTTTTTTGCCAGGTATAGGCCCCCCCTAGGAGGTTAGGAGGATAGGCACATTTTAAAAAAAAAAAAAACACTTACCTGGCTCCCCGTGTCTTCCCCTGCCCTCCCCCTCCGTGTTGGCCCCCCGCGCGCTTCCTCGGTCTTCTCGGGACAGGGCGTGACTTTTATTTAGGGCGCACCAGCGTGGGTGACCAAAAATGCCTGTGCCGGGGGAAAAACCCGGGGGGGCCGCAGCGCCCGGGGTCCACTGCGGGGGCAGGAGCGCTCGCTTTCCCTCTCCCCAGTGGTAAACTGTTCCCCTTGTATGCGCTCCGGCGGGCGAATCCCTTAAATGGAAAAAGTTTGCCGGGCAGGCCCCGGGCCCCTCGGGGGCCCCCGGGCACTGTTTGGCGGGGGAATTTGGGTTCAGTTATTTTGGGTCCCTGGGAGGCATATAAAATGAAGGGGTCCCTGTCGGCCCCAGGGCCATGCAGGGGGCCCCAGCGCAGAAAAGTGACTCGAAATATAAGCCGAGGGGGGATTTTTCAGCCAAATTTTTTGTGTCGAAACCTCGGTTTTCGAAGGGGAAAATACGGGGAAAATATTACTATATATTTATTTTTTATAGTAAAAGATTTTAGTTTTTATATTTTATATGTATGATGTGTGTGTTTTATTTATAAAATTTTTATAAAATTTTTATATTTATATAATTTAGAGGCGTAACTTGAAGCTCCGGGGGGCCCTGGTGCGAAAAGTGAAATGGGCCCCAAGCTACCCTGTGCCCATTACAATCTGGTGTTTTTCTTATGTGGCAGAAGGGCTTTTGGGCCCCCTCAGGCTGGGAGGGGGCCCCGGGAGTGATGCTTTGCTGCCCCCCCCTTGTAGCTTCACCCCTGTATATAGTTTTTGCTAAATAGGTTTTTTGTGTGTTTAAATAAAATAATGTAAATGTTATATAATAAAATTTACAGTAAAAAAAGGGAAAAAAATATTTTTTTTTTTTTTTTAACTTTTCAAATTTTTACAGGAAGGTTAAAAAAGGGCCCCCCCCCTCCTGTGGCCCAAAAAAGCCTCCCCACCTAAAACCCCCCCTTTATTTGTGACAAGGGGAAACCCGGCCCCCCCAAAGGACAAAACCCAAAGACAAAAAGCGCGCAAAAGGAAAAGGCAGCCAAAAAAGCAGGCCCCGGGTTTCGCCCAGAATTCTGCCACAGAGAGTGCGGACAGCATCGAGATCTACGTGCCAGAGGCACAGACGCGGCTCTGAAATGCAAAAAGGGCCCCGGGGGTCCAATCAAAGGGGAAAAGGAGGGTCTTGGCAAAATACAACTTTTCTGACAAGATCAAGGGGGAGACACCCGGGAGAAAGGCCCAAGAACCACAATTTTTAGGGGGCAAAAAACCGGGCATCCAAAAGGGGGCTGTCAGGAGGGTTTCCCCAAAATGGTGTGCCAGGACTTTTCAACTAATTATTCTTAAAATTAAGGATATTTTTCTGTCTGGGGGGAAAGGCCCCAAAGGGGAAGGTTTTGGAAGGGGGTTTTTTCCTGTTTTGCAGGCCCCCCCTAAAACCCCCTTCCCCTTTTTGGGCCGGGGCAATTAAAGGCCCCCCCAAAATTCACAAATTTTTCAAAAACGGGACCCGGGGTTTTTGGGCGGGTCCGCCATCTTTTTATCACCCCTTGTCTGTTATAAGTAGCACCTATTGCAATAAGTAACAAACCCCACCCCTATCAGCCCTCTCCTCTTTAAGCAGGAGCATGCGGATTTGTATGGTTCCAATTTACCCAGTTTTTCTCCCACAGCCCCCGATTTTTTTCTGTTGGATAAAGGGACGGCTTTTGCGAAGGCATTTTTCTACTCAGTAGAAAATATACATTGCTTTTGCAGCAAAATGGAAAATTTCAGTCCCTGCTTCCCCGCAGAGGGCCGATCTGATTATTTGAGCTTTCGATGGTTTGGGCTCAGGGATGCAAAGGGAATTTTTTAATTTACCCTTTACGCAGATGATTAAATTTTTGTGCTAATTTTTTTAAAGGGTTAAATTTTTATTTGGAACCCCTTTTTTAAAAAAAGACAATATTGTTGCTGTTGAAAACTTCCGTCTCAAGTTTGGCCGCAATGGATAAAAAAAACAACTGTTACTTTTAGATCACATCCCCATACACGAATAGTGCACCCACTAAACTGTCCCCGATGCCTAGCATCTCCTTTCATTACCGTAAAGCCTGGGACTTTCTATCATTTATCTTAAAAATTTCTAAAACATAAAAAAATTTAACATGTTGCTCTTATTTTTGATGCTGAGTACCCGTTTTACCAATATAAAGCAAAACCCCGTTTAAGGGTGTGGATTTTTTTTCACCCAATGAAAAAACCTCTTTTGTATAGTTTATACCAAGTATCCCCCACCCCTGACACACATCAACAAAAAGAAAAATTGTACTGTATGATGACGCTGAGGATCCAAATGTTTTAAAAGATGGTTCCCTGTATCTTGAGCTGAGTATCATTTCATGAGCCAATCAAAAACCCTTCCTTTACCCCCCCCCCCCCCCCACTTTGATCGATGACATCACTTAAGATTGTTATTTTTTTCTTCCCCCAAAGGGACACACAGGAATTAACCCTTTAAAGTTTTGAAAAACGTTGGGAAACAAGATTTTTTTGGAAAAAAAAAAAGTTTAAATAATAAAAATCAGTTGTTTTGGAATTTTGGAAAAAAAAAAATCTATTCCTAGGGACCACCCCAATACAGAGCAATAGAGCCTGATCTGTGGAATTGACTGTATTCATGCTGTGCCTGGAATAAGGAATTTGTAGCAAAGCAAGTCCATTGTATGAGGTTCTGCCAGTTTTTTAAATGTATTTTACACTCTCAATCCTAAATTTCGCATTAGTTTTGTTAAACGAGAAAATATGTCAAAAAAGTGGGGGGAGCTTTTAAGTGGGTAAGTGGGGGACTAAATATGCCAAAAATATGGGTTGCTAATTTTCCTTCTCTTCTCTATCAATGGCAGTGAAAACTGGGGATGTTCCCGTGGGGTTTATACATCCGTGAGATGTCTTTACAAAAAAGGGCTATTAATTTAAAGGTATATTAGGAATCTTCAGATAGGTGACGCTGGATCACATAATTGTGTCCAGTTGGTAAATATCATGCATGTGATCTATTTTTTTTAATATATAGCATTACCACAAATTAATAGAGGTTACAGTTTACATACAGTATTCCTTATTATTTATTTTTTGGTTAATAGAGGATAAACCAACCCTTAAACTTGTCCTTGCAGCTTATTATAGCTTTTAGAACCAGCTCAAGCAACATATCAGTTGTCCGCAAATGGGAATAAGAGGCTTCTGTTACATGGCTGTTGTAGGATGGGGCAATGGAAAGTCCAGCTCAAGCAGGGCTGCCATAAGTAATTTCAGGGTCCCATAAAGCTGAAGCATCTGGACCCCCCCACCCATTACCAGTTCCAATTTTGCACTAAAATCAGTGAGTCTCTTTTTCTTTGTAATTTGCTCTGGGCCTCTGACAGTAGTACTGGTGCCCCTGAGCTCAAGTTGGCCGTGTAACTCATTGGGTAGTTTTCAGGATTAGAAAAAGAACAAAAGTGGCTTTTTTTCCCCAGAAACTGTGCCACACTTGTCCACGGACGATGTTTGGTGTGGTATCGGCTGTGCCAAGGAACCTATACCATAGAAGCAGACCAACTGGAGCCTAGTCCTGCATGGTCCTTTCCCGGTCCATTCCATTTTGGATGGTGATGATCCGAGTAGAACTCCATCTCTAAAAGAATTGTATTATTGGCAAACAGTAGGGTCATGAAGGTCAAAACGAACACCACCTTGTGTCTTGAGAAGAAAAACTTGGCACCATGAAGGGGAGCCCAGATTGGTTTTGTATAAGGCTCGCTCTCGAAGTATACCAGTGTTGGTGCTGGAGTAGTAAACACCGACTGTGGACAAGCGTGACACTACAAATAGTCCCTTTTTTATCTATTCCTGGATGGGTCCTGTACATCATGGGACTTTTTCTTCTTAAGCTGTACCAGAATATGTAATAAATGGAGTAGAACAAGATTGCGGTGATGAGTCGGTGGTATTCTACTGTTTGGCAGCCATCATATTACTGTTCTTTTTGGTCACACATGACTTGGTGTATTGAGATGATTCGGGTAATGGTTTATTCAAAGTGTCTCAAATATATGGGTATGGTGTACTGCAGTGCTACAAATGGAGAGCAACAGTCACATACTTCTGCTGTAAAAAGTTCTGCAATTTGTCAATGCCTGGAAGAGTTTTTAGAAGGATCACCTGTAGGTGAAAAAAAGGATCTGTGCGTCTCACTGCCCCATGATTCATTTCCTATTCTGTCCATAAGCTGTTGTGTAGGTGGGTTTATCAGACCTTTTTTATTTTATTTTTTTAATAAAGGTGTTTTTCAGTTCCTTTAAAAAGTTCTCCACCTACCCCACTGCTTTAAAAGTGTTTTGCCACGAAGTAAAATTGACGTGGGAAGTTTGAACATTAAATAATTAACATTTTCACCTTCCATCATTATTAAAAATTCTGCACCGTTTTTGTTTTAGCTGCTCCTTTAGTGATCCATTGTTTACAGCTCGTCTCCAGGGGATACAACCGGGACTGTGAGCTCCTCAGTCCTGGTCGCACATGCTCAGACATCACCTCTCCTTTCAGGCAGCTATTGAGTGTTCAAACTCCAAGTGCTGTGATTCTACTCCTGTCCTTTGGACTAGTTAGTAATAAGTCAAAAAGTGCAGATAAAAAAAAAAAGAAATCTCAATCAGGTATGTGCATTGATAAAGAGGAAAAAAAATCTACAGGTTAAGTTCCTGCAGGGATTTGAACCAAGGACCCTTGTGCTGTAAAGCAAGAATGTTACCTCTGAGCTACAGTGTAGCTACTTACAATTCTATACATAAACAGACCTTTCTTTCACTAGAGAGAGGAAAGGCCTGGTGATGTCATCCTGCAGGGTCACGTGCAATGCAAATCAAACAAATCACACACCCCCCCTTCTGAGCACACAGAGCTGGATGCAGGAGGTATGAAATGAGATTGTGGCAAAACCCCTTTTAAAATGAAAAATCAACTTGAGTTCACTTTCCTAGAGCTCTGATATCCCCTACTGATCGCTTGGCAGTTACCTCTCATTCATGGCTTTGTGCTGTATGTGTAGTCCGTGATCAGCGAGGCCAGTAAGCAATGAAAGTGACATCACTGCTGAGTGACAGGTGGGAAGGATGGCAGTGGGAGAGGGGAGTATAATTTTTTTAATTTTAAACCATTAAACTGGAAAATCACTTTAACTGAGACAAACCATTAACCCAAAGGGAGGAGTTACATATCTCCGCAACACAAGATGCTGCACCACCAGAGCATTTCTGACATTAAAGGGGTTTTTCCACGATCTCATTTCATACCTTCTGCATCCAGCTCTTCAGCTCTGTGTCCTCAGATGGGGGCGTGTGTGATTTGTTTGAATTGCATATCATGTGACCCAGCAGGATGACCTCACCAGGCCTTTCCTCTCTAGTCAAAGAAAGGTCTGTTTATGTATAAAGCTGTGAGTAGCTCAGAAGTAAAGTTTTTACCTCACAGCACAAGGGTCCTAGGTTCAAATCCCTGCAGGAACCAAACCGGTTGATTTTTTTTTTCTCTTTATCAATGCACATACCTCATTGAGGTTTCTTTTTTTATTTATTTGCACTGTTTGACAAATTACCAAGGAGAACATAGGATGGGAGTAGAATGACAGCACCTGGGGGTTTGAACACTCAGTAGCTGCCTGAGAGGAGAGGTGATGTCTGAGCATGTGCGACCAGGACTGGGGAGCTCACAGCCCTTATCGTATCCCCTGGAGATGAGCTGTAAACAATGGATCACTAAAGGAGCAGCTAAAACAAAAACGGGGCAGAATTTTTAATAATAATGAATGGTGAAAATGTTTATTTCATTTGCAAGCTTTCCACATCAATTTTATGTGGCAAAATCCCTTTAAAGAGGACCTGTGATATCTCCTGACCTGTCAATTTTAGTAAATGCTTAGAAAGCTGTGGGCCAAACAACACCATTTAACCACACAGCCATTTTACTACCTCCATTAACGTGTATTTTCGTAAATCCTTGAGCTCCCTATGAAATAACAATTCTGGAGCCCCTTCTCTTCTAACTCTGTGTTGTGCTGTTCCTCTGCTATTCCTTCTGGGAAAGTATTACTGAATCAGTCAGAAGGGTGTTACCAATTGGGGTGGTGGTCCTGCTCAATCTGACATTCATTATTCAATCAGTGCTGAGATAGTTGGTGGTGTGGGACACACCCTTCTGCAAACTGCAATGGTAACACCCAGTTGACAGATTCAGTAATAGATTTATAGGAGGAATAATAGAGGAACAGCACAACACAGATATAAGAGAAGAGGCTCTAGAAGTGTTAATGCACATGAAATTAAAGGGGTTTTGCCAGGAGGAGCCTTATCTGCTAAGAAGCTAATGTAAACAAATCACGGAGCTGAAAGAGAGAGAGACGCACACAGCCAGAACACAAAGCTGCATAAGGGACATGTTCACTGAAATAATCAAACTACAACTTGTGGATTCTGTATACAAAAGACAACAGTTTTTCTCCTCAGCAGCTTGAAAGCTCCTTCATGTTCTCTGTCATCAGATAAAGCAGGATCTAATCACACTACAACTAGTTTATTCTGTATACAAAAGAAAACATATTGCTACCCGGTGCTTGAAAACTTCTGCAGCTCAGTCTCATCAGATAAAAGCTCTCTCTGCTCAAGCCCGTCAGCAGCTCCTGTCAGGCCGTATCTAATACAAAACTTTGAGTAACCAAGGGCATGTAAGGAAGGCTGTGGCTCTCTCAGACTGCAATTTTTGTAATCACATATATGTAGAAAAGTGATTAAAAACAATTTTGGAGGATCCCACGTCAACATTACATCGTGGCAAAACCCCTTTAAAGTTTGTACTAAAACAGACATGTCCAATATGTCCAACGACGAGCCATCCTGAAGGTTGTGTTCATCAAATTTTACTAGAAGATACACAGAAAATTTTTACTTGGATTTGAAGAAGGTTAGAAAAAACAAAGTGGCATTTTCACGTTCCATGGTGTAATCATATTCTCCCTGATAAGCAATGCTTCTTGTGGCTACATCATATGGCTGTAAGTGTGATTTCTACAGATCCATAATGAGGACTTTATAATGACTCTAAATATATTATAAACTGTACCATGACATAATATATAAATGAGCTCAGGGAAAAAGAGGCAGGGCTCTGCACTACCTATTGGATGTAGCATTCCTCAAGTCACATCTGCCTCACTGAGCCCTGGAATGTGATGAGAAGTACAACCCAACCTGATATCCTGAAACTGCTATCTGTAGATGCTTGTCCTTCATCAGGGCAGAGTACAGCACTGGTTGGCTAGATGTGAAGATCTAATCGTAGCTCAAAAGTGGTATTTTTCCTCATTGGGGAGCATCCCCATGAAGGTGCGTAGAGCCTTATAAGCCAGGATCTCTCCACTAAAACTTAGAGAACCTGTCACATAGCTTATGCTCCCCTTGCTGAGGACAGCACAAGCTAGTGTCAGACCTGCTCTTTCCAGAGCTGTGACCCTTATTCTATAAGATGCTGTCTTAGAGTATTTAATGCTCGAATCTGCAGTTTTCAGCCAGAAAAGTCTGTTTTTTTTCAAACCCCGCCCACCTCAACTGATAAACCTATTACTTTGAATAGGTAGAAACGTGAATAACTGTCAGTGGGTGGGGCTAGCCTTTGGTTGGGCGGGGCTAGCACCTGCTCATGAATAAGATGTGAGGGGTAAATGCTCTAACACTGCTGCATCTCACAGAATAAGGGACACAGCTCTGGAAACAGTAGGTCTGACACTAGCCTGTGCTGCCCTCAGCAAGGGGGGCATAATCTATGTGACAGGTTCTCTTTAAATATAAATAAATAAGCTCAAGGTAAAAAGACTCTGAAATGCTCAATAGGCTTGATGTGATTTAATTGGGTGTCCTTACTTAATTGATTTCCTTTAGCCCTTTCCTACTGCAGCCTATTTTTTTTTTTTTTTTTATTTGTCATCACGTTAGTTTGTCCCTCCCCGCCATTCCAGAGCCATAGCTTTTTTTTTTTTTTTTTTTTTTTTCCACGTACATAGACCTATAAAGGCTTTTAATTTGCAGGACAAGATGTACTTTCTAATTGTGGCATTCACCCTACCATAGTCTATACTTGGAAACAACAAATTCTAAGTGGTGCAAAAGCATATTTGCACCATGTTCGCATAAGTTTTGTTTTTACAACGTTCAATCTTCAGTGTAATTGATGTGTTACCTGTATTCTAGAGTTTGATACGCATCCGGAAATACCAAACATGTAGGATTTTCCTTATGTTTTGGTACCGTAAAAATGTTTTTTCCTATTTTTCTAATTTTGGTTGTGGCGCCATTGTCTGCAACCTGTAACTTTTTTGTACTTCTATGTAGGAGATTGAGTGAGGGTGTTTTTTTTTTTTTTTTTTTATTGGTACCAGTTTTGAATACATGCAACTTTTTTGACCACTTTTATTCCAAATTTTAAGTGACGTGAAATAACAAAAAAAATAAATGCAATTTTGGCATTTGGAATTTTTTTTTCTTCTACAGCGTTCAGCTTACGGAATAAATGATGCTATAATTTAATAGATCAGACTTTTACGGGTGCGGCTATACCAATTATGTGTAACTTTTTTCTTTATCCGTAAAATGGCAAAATTAGGAGGTGAGTTAAATGTTTCATTTTTTTTTATACTTAAAAACTTTTTTTTTTCCAATTTTGACATTGAGTCTCCCTACAGCACTTGACCACTGAGGGGGGTGGGCAATCATTAATACAGCCTACTGCATTGTATAAACATGGCAATAGGCTGTACAAAGATGACGGTTTTAATACTCCCTGCCAGGCAGTAATAAAACGGAAAATATGGCAGCAATGGAAGCCTTCACAAAGCTTTCAGGCACCATATAAACCAATCGGAACCCTGTGAATCCTCGTCGCGGGGGTCCCGAATGTAGTGAGCAATGGTGTGTGACACTGTTTCTCATTCACTTAGAAACCATGGCATCTAAGGGGTTAAACACCATGGAGTGAAGCAGGCTCCATTCCTTGTGGTTACTGGCAGGCGTCAGCTGCAATTAGTAGTCATACCCACCGCCTAGTAGCAAGATTGCTCCACGATCCTACTACATAGCCCCTCATTGACACTAGGACGTACCAGTATGTCCATTGTCGATTAGGGGTTAAACATGTACACAAAGGTAAATTAAGACTTTTACCAAATGCATTGCGATTCCAGTCGGCCAAACCTCTCTGCCCTAGTTACTTCTTTTTGTGTCTTATCGGCAGGACAATAAATGCCGCAATCCTGCCAGTGGCACCCAGGTTCACATTGTGTTTTTTTTGTGCAGAACTATATGTTGTATTTGGCATATATTGCTTTTAACCTATATAGGGAGGAAGGGATCCCTCCATTTTGGTTTCCAGCACCCCACCCATTTTCACAGGCTGTTATATGAGTGCAGCTTGCAAGGTTGGTGTTTTTTTATTTCTTTCTCTCTGGATAATGGAGGTCGGTTGACCCAATGAGAGGCCTGAATTTGGCCCTATTGAGAGGTAAAGATAGCGTAGGACCACCCGACCTGAGATCAAGTAAGTTCGTGGGTGGCTTAAGCATTTTTTGATCAAAAAATGTGAACTAAGAATCTCAAAGTTTTTTCATGTATCAAAAGACCTGACACCAATTCATAGCAGGAGCTGAAAAGATGAAAGAACCCAGTAACTTTGTAGTCACACATGCAGTGGAGATGCAGTTTTTGTGCATCCTTATATTGGCCATTCATTTTAAACCCGCTCCGAGTTTGGCTCAAAAACTGCTTGTGTGCTTCCAGCCTAACATGCAGCTTCATCTTTATGTTCATAGCAGAGCTCTGTCTTGCAGCCTGTATAATTCCCTAGTCCAAAAATCACACAACTTCACTTTTTTTCCTGAATGTTGCTGTACAGACTAGTGTAGGTTCTTGTATTATTCTATACTTTGTGTAGAGTATAGGTATAATGGAGACCAAAAAGGAAAAACTTTAGGCCTCCAGCAAGTCATTTAATCCTATGGCTACATTTAGCATGTACTTTGGGAGTTTCCCCAGTCAACACGCTAAATGGCGATCAAACGTGTGGTGTACCTAAAACATTTAAATGTAAAAATAACCACAATTGTTTTTACAATGGTAGTGCAGTTTCCCTCACTACAAAGACCATCTCTAATGATGGGGACAGTAAAAATAAGCACTTTGGCAATTGATTTGCATTACCTAAATCATTTAGTATAGCAGACAAACTAATCTGTGTGCATTACACCTAAAACTGCAGTGGCAGAGGGGGTGAGGTGATTGGCTGACTGATAAGTCTTTTGGGACACACCTCCTGTGCTGTGATTGGCTGCCTGCACTCTGCTTACTCCCCTATGAGCTGTGAAAAATAAAAGTGAAACTGTTTTCTGTGTTGGGTGCTGGCTGTGTAATAAAGGTTCTCTGAGCTCCTCTATGTTCATCTCCCAGCTCAATGTGAAGGATCTGGGCAATTACTGAACCTCTAGCTGCTAGATTCACTCTCCCCTCATAACACAGCCTTATACAACCCCCCTTTTTTTTTTTTTTAATCAGTTCAGGCTGTATATATAACTGCTTACACTAATGCAGGTGTTCTGCCTGGGAGGGAGCTGACAGCTCTGCAGCTATGAGAACCATTGCAGGAGGTCCACAATGCTGTGACATCCTCTCCCTTCCACTGCTCACACAGAATGATAACTTTTCAGTGAGGGAAGACATGCCCACTGGGAGGAGGGACCGCCACTGAATTGGAAGCTGTAACAGACAAACAGCTCAAGTCTGCGAAAGCCAGGGATGAGAAAATCCCATTAAGTCATGCACATGCAACATAACCTGAGGTGTTGGCACAGGTAATAAATGATGCAGAGAAAAAACATTTTTCAAAACAAAATTTTATTATAATCCAATGCAGCGATATACAAGAAAAAAAAAAAAAACAAACAAACATGTTTTACGAAAGAAAAACACCTTAATTTTTAAAGACCTTTGGAAATCATTTAAGACACTTGCAAGGGTGCGGATTTGAAAAAAAAAAAATATATATATACAAAATCTAAATATCTACGTTTTTTATAAAAAGAGGTAAGATTTGTCGTTTTTTGTAGTTTTTTTTTATTTTTTTATACACACACACACAAAGGAACCAAAAATGTATATAAAAAGAAAATTAAGTTTGCTATTCTATTCACAACATAACATGGAAAATTGCACAAATGGATAGGTTTCTAAGGGTACGACACTGGCTGGTGCGAAAAATACGAATATGTTCAGACATAGCTTAAAACTGTTGGATTACCCGTTATGTAGAAAATATAAAAAAAAAAAAAAAAAAAAAAGCTCTGACATGCACACTATAGAGAGCAGTTTTGGGAAGGTAAAGATACTAAATTGGGAAAGTTGAGGTTTGTGTAAATACTGCGCCATCTAGTGGTCATACTAAAGTATTCATACAACATAAAACGAATACATTAACATTTAAGTAGTTTGCATACAGCGACAAATTATAAAATAAAGATTTCATATTTTAAGTTTTGTAGCAAATGGGGGGAAAAAAAAAAAAGTATTATTGGCATCGCTGAAGAAGTGGCACATATTTAAAAGTAATACTGTTTTTTTTTTTAATCCCCTAAAAAAGCTGTGGCAGCCTACTGGGATCCATCATACTAAAAACAAAAAACACAAACAGTCACGCCATTACTAAATACTTTGACCATAAACCAACTAACAGCCAATAACATTCACAGCTTTGAAAATTAAAGGGTGGGGTGGGGGAGAAAGACAGACAGACAAACACAGTGTCTATAATGAATCTCACTAAGCAAAGACGATATCCACCCTCCTCCCCACCAAACACCTAAATAATAACCAAGCGGCAATGACAAAAAGCTGTGCACCTTGAAGAAGGTTCTAATATAGTGCCGTGCAGGTGAACTACTCCAAATGCAAGCTGTAGTGAGATTTGTACATTACCGAATGACCTTTGATCAGTGACCAATAAAGTGCAGGAGGGGGGGTAGCAGCATATCTGCCGAACACTGTGCTGGGAGGGTTCACATAATATGGCCACCCCACCTGTAGTATCCAAAGGTGCCCTTTCATCCAATCAAATTACAAAGCAATTAGGGATTTAATATGAAGTGTAAACAGTAAGAACTGGAAGTCCATAAAAACCAAATAAAAAAAAAAATGTCCATGTGTAACCTGTATCCTTCTCTCCGGCAAAGAGCCCTCACAACAGATGAGGGGTTTGTGCATTCCTTGCAGATAATGAAATGTATTGGTTCCATCTTGGTCCAGCCTTTCCTTGAGGTAATCAATGCAATTTTATAAAAATGGCAATTAGCAATTTAAAAAAAAATTAAAAAATTCCCAAGGAAGTAGATGGACTCCTTACACAGCAACTGTATGAGTCGCTTTGGTTCCTCACTCAACCTGCCCTTGGACAGCAAACCTTGGAGCACTGACAGTAGCTGTTGCAGATTCCAGTCTTGCCTTCTTCCTAGCTTCCATCTCTGTAATTAACTGCGTGGCTACATGTGCCAGGATATGCAATCCTCTGAATTCTGTACTTTCACCAAAGAAAGGAGTTGAGGCAGGTGGTGGAGGTTGTCCAATGGCTGAGCCACCTTCTTCAGCTACCATGGCAGAGGCCACATTTTGCATTATTACATCATGACCTACTGTAGCTACAGCATGGAATGGACTTCTGAATTGGTAGAGCAGAGCAGCAGCGAGCGGGGGAATGACCATCATTCCAGGCAAGGCTGGACGTTCTCCTTGTGCTATTGAGGCAAGGTCCATCGGATTCATTGTAGGGAGGTCAACGTGCGCGCGAGGAACAGGAGCCGGAGACTCAGGGGTCTTGTTACCCTTTCGAGAAATCGTGAACTGATTGGGGTCCTTGCCATCCTTACGGAGCATATCAGGCAAGATCCGGCGACGAGCATTGATGAACCAGTTGCAAATCTACAGGAATAGAAAAGAATAAGGTCAGTTTAACCATTACATGTCCAAGCAGTGTTCTAACTTTTACCCCCAAAAAATCTCTGCCATTACCTTTAGGTCTTTCTTAATATTGAAGCACAACCCCATTCACATGCTTGCCATCGCGTCAGTATTAGCCAAACCCCCACCCAGAAACCTTAATACTCCACCCAGGAACACCCTTGTTCTGCTTAGGAACATCCATTTTGGGTGGAGTTTGCAAAAGCCACACCCCTTTTGCATAATGTATTCCAGGAGAGTTGGTAATTACTTCTTCACTGGAATCATGCTGAGCTGCAATACCAGACACAACCCAAAAGGACAAGAGTGGCGCTATTTACAGGGACAAAACCTTTAAACGCGTCAAGGCAGAAGTATACATATAATTGTAGGCAACGCCATTAGGTCATGCATGCCCAGATCCTCCCACCAGTAAACGCAAACCAAAGCTGCAAGGACCTGAACCAAGAATGATATGGACACCCCAGACTATGGGAATCTAGGCAAAACATCATAAGATTTAAAAGGGAAGTCATTGGGTTATTTTAAGGAACAGAACCATGTTCTAACAAAAGTTCCCCCACCACACACTAGAATATATGAAGTTGCCATACCACATAGAACATGTGAATCTGGCCATAGGCTCCATCATGGCAAACGGCTAAAGAGATTCCCATCAGAAAGACAAACGGCCATAATCTTTGGGCACTACTACTATAGGACACAAGTTTTTGGGGTCATACCTGCAGCACGGTGAGTTTTGTTTGTTCGGATAATACCGCTTTCTCAGCTTCAGAGGGGTAGGCATTATGCCTATGTTCGTATAACCAGTCACGCAGGGTTTTTACAGCCTCTTTGGGAAGATTTCCTCTGCGCTTCCTCTTAGCATTAGGTAATTCCAAGTCTATACTGCTGTCGTCACCTCCAGCATCACTATCGGTGTGATGTACGGGCTCCATTTCTTTTTGTAGTTCTGATCCTGTGATATAAGACAGTTGGTCAAACAATGGTAGAAATATACACAAAATCAAAACTTATAAGTTCTATACAGTAACAAAGCACTCTCATTTAAAGTCAAATCATCCCCCCATGGCTGCATAAAATGGGTGCTAAGGGACTAGCTACGCATAAAATGGTCATCCTTCATGCATACAAATAGTCAGCAAGTTGGTTTGTGTACTCTGGAAGGAGCTTATTCACCTCCTGCTTCATTAACACATTCCTCTTCTCACCTCTCCTCACTTCCAGCGGCCCCTCCCCCATGCCAAATAGTGATAGTTACTTCAATGAGCTGTTCACTTTGGACATACGGAGTCAGTAGTACCCAGCAGTGACCCCCTCCAAATGAGCTCATCTTATAATACAAAAATGGTCTATGGATATTTATTGGTAGATCCAGATAACATGACGTGCCATATTAGGTAAAAAAAAGGTTTGCCAAATAATGTAATCAATACTGATCATATGGTTTCCTTTGACAACCAAAGCATGTGAACACCCAAAACAATAGTGTAAGGCAAAGTGAACTGTATTGTTACAATATTACTACAATGTTTATCATAAGTCATTATATTTTGTAAACACAAAATAGATGTAACCAAAATCCATTTGACTTCTTCCATTCTACCTCAAACCAAAACACCAATCTGGTACCAGCTCCAGTGATGCTGATGAGCCACCAGATGAATGCATTCAGCCTCCAAACAATCCTTTGCATACAAGACAATGGGCTGAAGACCCCCAGCCTGTGTCTGTTCAAATGCAAAGAGGAAAACCCCTTCTCCCTCCAAAACAAGCAGAATAGAAAAAGGGACCTTCCCACCAACTCAAGACAGAGCAAATGGATGTTCCTCTGCCCCCCCCTCCCAAAAGATGGGGGAGGTGGGTTGTGTACGTGCATGTGGACCTGGCCAGTTACCTGATTTATGAACTATTGGGAGAACCATTAGCAGTTATAGTCATACACGCGCACCACAGCAGCACAGAAGGACAACAGCAACATTGTAACTGACAACACTCGGCACAGATTTAAATCCACCATAGGATGCGCGGAGAGGTCGCACACAATCAACTCGGTTACATGTTAGAAGTGAAGGGTTTGGGAGCAGCACATGGGAACAAAGACAGCACATGGCCTAGCACAACACCAGGGAGCCCCGACTCCAACACTGCCCCCCGATCCCTGCTGCGCCCCTCTTTATACTCACTGAGCACGTCCATGGGGCCACCAGTAACATGTGGGGGAGCCGGATCCCCTGTAATGGGTCCTTCAAAGTAAACTTCTTCTCACTGACAGACTGTTTCTTTGTTTCAAAGAGAAACAGGAACTTGTGCGAGTCTCCCCCTCCTTCTCCCTCCCTCGCTCTCTCTCTCCAGCTGTCACTTCAAACTCCAGACTCTCCAATAAAGCACAGCCCCCACGCTGCAGGGGCAGGTAGGGAGACATCCCAAACTTTGTGGCGTGCTCTTTGTTCCCCCGGATCACACTAGAGGTCTCCATCTAATCACTGAGCAACACTTCCAGCAGGACACCACCCAAATACCTAGCTTATCGCTATTTGCTGAATAGCTCATCTATTGTTTCCCATTATCAGCCTGATCGGAGACAGACTGGCTAAGCCCAAAACAAATGCAAAAAAATAAGAGAAAAAAAAAATTGAAAACAAAATTTCACATTCGACCTAATACAAATCTGATCCTAAATCAACCCAAAGTCAAGTAGATGATTCCCAATGGAAGCTTTAAAGTTCAAGGCAGAGGTGAAAAGTCAAGTATAGCCCTGATATCCCCAGCGCCTCTCGGCAGTAACACTTACCTTTCTCCACGTCACTCATGATGTACGGTCCAGGTGAGTCCAGAAGAGATAGTGATAGAAGTTTAAGAATGTGGGACCCTAGGTGACAGATATAGCAGCGCTGTCCAGGCTCATTTGTCAGGGGGCGGGGCAGGAGTTAAAGGCGATGCTGCCATTGGCTGCCGTCGCAGGGGGCGTGGCCGCGCGAATCAGGTTTCTGTCACTTTGTTGTCTTCCCAATGAAACTTCTGTCCGAATTTAATTAACTGCACTTTACGTGGTGTGTAAGGGGTGCACCCCCCGCGCGCCGCCCGCCGGGAGCCCCCCCCGGAGGCGTGCCGCCCCACCGTGCACAGGGCGGCGCGATACCTGCCCGGCTAATAATGCTTATTACACTCATGCAGCCAATATAGGTTGTGTCAGGGGTGCGAGGGAATTATTATTACACTCATGCAGCCAATATAGGTTGTGTCAGGGGTGCGAGGGAATTATTATTACACTCATGCAACCAATAAAGTTTCTGTCAGGGGTGCGAGGGAATTATTATTACACTCATGCAGCCAATAGAGTTTGTGTCAGGGGTGCGAGGGAATTATTATTACACTCATGCAACCAATAGAGTTTCTGTCAGGGGTGCGAGGAGATTATTATTACACTCATGCAGCCAATAGAGTTTCTGTCAGGGGTGCGAGGGAATTATTATTACACTCATGCAGCCAATATAGGTTGTGTCAGGGGTGCGAGGGAATTATTATTACACTCATGCAGCCAATATAGGTTTTTGTCAGGGGTGCGAGGGAATTATTATTACACTCATGCAGCCAATAGAGTTTCTGTCAGGGGTGCGAGGGAATTATTATTACAGTCATGCAACCAATAGAGCTTGTGTCAGGGGTGCGAGGGAATTATTATTACACTCATGCAGCCAATATAGGTTGTGTCAGGGGTGCGAGGGAATTATTATTACAGTCATGCAGCCAATATAGGTTGTGTCAGGGGTGCGAGGAGATTATTATTATACTCATGCAGCCAATAAAGTTTCTGTCAGGGGTGCGAGGGAACTATTATTACACTCATGCAGCCAATAGAGTTTGTGTCAGGGGTGCGAGGGAACTATTATTACAGTCATGCAGCCAATAGAGTTTGTGTCAGGGGTGCGAGGGAATTATTATTACACTCATGCAGCCAATAGAGTTTGTGTGAGGGGTGCGAGGGAATTATTATTACAGTCATGCAGCCAATAGAGTTTGTGTCAGGGGTGCGAGGGAATTATTATTACATCATGCAGCCAATATAGGTTGTGTCGGGGTGCGAGGAATTATTATTACACTCATGCAGCCAATAGAGTTTGTGTCAGGGGTGCGAGGGAACTATTATTACAGTCATGCAGCCAATAGAGTTTGTGTGAGGGGTGCGAGGGAATTATTATTACAGTCATGCAGCCAATAGAGTTTGTGTCAGGGGTGCGAGGGAATTATTATTACAGTCATGCACCCAATAGAGTTTCTGTCAGGGGTGCGAGGGAATTATTATTACACTCATGCAGCCAATAGGTTGTGTCGGGGTGCGAGGGAATTATTATTACACTCATGCAGCCAATAGAGTTTGTGTCAGGGGTGCGAGGGAATTATTATTACACTCATGCAGCCAATATCGGTTGTGTCGGGGTGCGAGGGAATTATTATTACACTCATGCAGCCAATAGAGTTTCTGTCAGGGGTGCGAGGGAATTATTATTACACTCATGCAGCCAATAGAGTTTGTGTGAGGGGTGCGAGGGAATTATTATTACAGTCATGCAGCCAATAGAGTTTGTGTCAGGGGTGCGAGGGAATTATTATTACAGTCATGCAACCAATAGAGTTTCTGTCAGGGGTGCGAGGGAATTATTATTACACTCATGCAGCCAATAGAGTTTGTGTCAGGGGTGCGAGGGAATTATTATTACACTCATGCAGCCAATAGAGATTCTGTCAGGGGTGCGAGGGACTTATTATTACAGTCATGCAGCCAATAGAGTTTGTGTCAGGGGTGCGAGGGAATTATTATTACACTCATGCAGCCAATAGAGTTTGTGTCAGGGGTGCGAGGGAATTATTATTACAGTCATGCAACCAATAAAGTTTCTGTCAGGGGTGCACTGATACCTGTGAATTGGATACTCGGGCTGAGGGGGAAGCCCGGCCATTCTCCAAACATGTCTATTCAATTCATGACTGAAAACCGACCGCGTCCGTCTTCTTTTTCCCAAAATGCCTCCAAGTTACTCATTTGTCAGTCAGGCGCCAGAGCCATAAGTGATAAACTCTCTGCCCAGGACTCGCATTCATAGCATGGGGGTTCTCATGGCCACCATTTTGAGAAAGAAAATGGAGGACAGCACTGGTGCAAAATTTAGGGCCACATGTTTGAAAACTGTTTAGGTCTAAAACTTACTTTTTTTGCCCATAGTAACCTATGGGCAAAATGTGAGTTTTAGACCTAAACCATTTTCATACATGTGGCCCTTAGTGTTTTAGTGATATTTAAACTAGTGATTGGGCTTAAGAAATCCCTTTGTCCAGCAATGTGAATCGTCAAGCAAATACTGTATTAGTACAATTTTCAATTTTCAGGTGTTTAGCCATAAAAAAAAAGTCACAAAATACCCAATTTCAAAGCACATGAAGGGCCACATGTATGAAACGGTTTTGGTCTAAAACTCACTTTTTCCCCCATAGTTTTCTATGGGGAAAAAAAGTGATTTTTAGACCAAAACTGTTTCATACATGTGGCCTGAAGTCTCCTCAGCTCCATAGCACAAAGGTGTAGGCAGACGGCAGGCAACCTTATGCTGCCTCCATGCCTTTGTATAATTCTTGGGGGCATGCCTCTGAAACATGGCGTGCAATGGAGTCTTTTTAATTTCACAGTTTTCCTGTGTTCACACATTGCATTTGTGTGTTTATTTGCTTTCTAGTTAAAAATGGGAAAAGTATCTAAAAAAATGAGTGGAAAAGTAAAGCTAGAAGCTACTCGTGTCCAATAAAAGGGACACAGTGGGCAAAAGAAGTAAACAAAATAGATTTTTAGCCATTTTTTTCTAAAAGGAGAAAAATTTAGATCTTGTTTTTATCCCATGAAAAAGGAAACAAATTAATAGAATGACTAAAAACTTCGCAAAAGAAAAAAAAGCATCAGGACAACCAAATATGAACAATAATTGGGGGATCTCTTGGTTTTTTACACAAGTTTGAAGCTTCAGCCAGGCTCACTAGAGATAGGAATGGGTGTGTTTACTCATAAACTGTCCACCTCAGACATTCAAGTGACTGCAGTTTCATCAAATGGCATTCACAGTTGTGAAGGCTGCTTTTTGGAGACTTTTCTATTGGGATTAATGCTGTCGTTTTTGTCGATTTGACTGATATTTCTTGAATTGTGTAGAGTAGAAATATTAGAATTTTGTGGGAATCTTTATGACTACAAAAAATGGGTCTTTGTAAAACACAAATACAGTATAAATGAATGTCTTGGATTTCCAAAAGTATCACCTGAATTGTGCGGTCACTGAGTGATAAACCCAGAAAAGTGAAAGGAAAATGAAACAATAAATCTTAGTAAAAGCTCAATACAATTACAACTTTTAAGACTGTTTTCAGGTGTAAGTTGCTACGTTAGACACTAAGTACAGCGCTCTTATCACCACACAGGAGCTACAGGACTCATTTGTGAAGTAATTTTTGGAGCTGAACTGACTAGTTATAAAAAAAAATATAAAAAAGTCGTGTTTTTTCTTTTATTTCTGCATATTTTCCCCTTTTGAAAAAACATACAAGTCTTAGTTTAGTATGAAGAGAGTGTCGCATAATTAGATCTATACTAAGCTATACATTGATTTCATGGAACTAAAGTGCACATATCTGGTAATCAGTATACATGGGAGAGTTACAGGATCTATTTTTGAGTTAAAACTTTTTGGTCAACCACCAACTTGTACAAAAAAAAAGGAAATTTTTTTATATCACCTCAACATTAGGCTTAATACATACTGAGTTAGTTTGAACTGATGGGGGATCCGTTTTGATGTAGGTAAAAAACGGATACGTTATTGTGTTAATTGACTCATACAAGTGGACGAATGTGCGACATGCATTGATATAGTGTCCTTTTCTGCACTTTCCATCAAATATGTGTTTAATTTTAATGGGTGGACACAGGGCGCTGCGCTTTTTCAAGTTTAAAGAAAATATATATGTTACAGTCTACGCTTTTTTACAATGTATGTCAACGGAAAATGGATCTTAGTGTTTGTGCCTATGTGGCAAACGTATATGTTTGTATCTGTCATAGATATATAAACAAAGCTACCCAATCAAATCGCAAGGAAAAACAGGTGACAGCCAATAGAAAAGCTAGTAAATAAAATTGAAAAAAAAAATGGATGTCAAATGTCAGCTCCAAACAGTGTGTATGATTGGCATACGCTTATAATATACGTTATAACATATACGTTTTGAGGGATGGTTAAACACAGTGTGCACTCAACCTAAGTTTTTCAGCTGCTTTCTGAAGAGAGAATGGTCATCTAGAGATTGGGGATAATAGCACCTGCTCTTCTGATAGACTTTTGTATTATTTCCACTGTCCTCTGCTCCACAAGGTGCTCAAAGCTGAAAGGACCATCCATCACATATCATTAGCCTCTACAATGAGGCATAGTTTTGCATCCTTCTGTGGTACTTACATTGTTACAAGATAAGTGGGCCACCATTTTATAGGTAACCTACTTTTTACCTTGATAACTGCTCTAGAATTTATTCACGATAAGTTTTTATACCTGTATCTAAACTCAATTGTTATCATATTATTATGACATCCCTACTGGTAAAACAGATACATCGTTCTCTGCTATAGCTTTCGAAAACACCACCTCATACACTATTGCATTACAAAGGTTGTCTGGTTTAGGCTAGGTACACACCACATTTGTAGTGTACGTTTAGCGTGTATGCCTGGAAAGCTCCAACATATATGTAGGTATTAAATTACCTGACAGATGACAACAGTGTGTCCTTTTGACCTCCGTTTGGTTGGTGTAAATCTATATGCTGCAAAAAAAGAGAGGATAGAATAGCTCAGAAGCCGACGCTATTCTATACAATATTAAACTTAACCTTTTTTTGCTCCAATGGGACCCTGTGGGTGATGGATGTCACTACCTGGCATATGTTGATCACACACAGCCTGGCATGTACGTTAAATGGAACCCAGAAACATGATGGGTACTTAGCCATAGAAGCCTATTTTTAAATATTCTGTAACAGAATTCTGGGCTAATAGAGGGGACCCTAAGGAGAAAGTCAGCTGAAGCTACTGATTTCTGCAACTATTACATGTGTATGATGGTGTCACGGTTCTCGCCTGATGGAAGATGGGAGAAAGAAGAATCAGACATGTTAGATTTCAACATGTCCAAACCTTTATCCCCATAGGAGATATGGGGGAATTGGAAAGAATAGCTGTTGGCTAAACAAGTGTTCTATAGCAACAAGTGTTCTATAGCACCTAGATCTAAGTGCCTTTCCTTTTGGAAGACCAACACAGCCATAAAAGCTGCAGAACATCTTAGTGTATGTTCACACAACATATTCTTAGTCCATATTTCGTTGCACAATTGCGCTACAATACACCTGAAGTACAGGCTGAGAATACGGTAATTCATAGATCTCATTGAGAGTTATGATTACCTGTTCTTTCTCCCAGCGCACAATATGTGCTTGGGGAAAGGACTGACATGTCAATTATCCCTGGCGATTACGCGCTGTGGAGAATGACAGTCAGTGAGAGCGCTTCAGAAGGACGCGCTGGCTAGTGCATCTCTCTGAAGCTGCGGGCGTATAGTGGCGCGCACAGTATGTGCTGCTATATGCCCTGTATAAGCCGTCTGAACATACCCTTAGGCTATATCTCCACTGCTATGTTAGAATGGCTTCCGAAATCTGACAGTATTTTAACATCGCCGTACGGCGGTTGGTTATTCGGATTTCAGCCAGTACAGTACATAGAAGTGCACCAGAATCCGCCAGAAGATAGAACATGTTCTATATTCCGGCGGATTTCGGAAGCTTGGAGCTTCTATTTTGGTCTGATTACAGTTGTATTTTTGCAGATTATAAATACTGAATTCACTGAAAAATTGGACTGTAACCCTGTGCTGTGTAGACATGACCTTATTTCTCCTACCAAATTACCAAATTACTGAGCACTGTTGGATTATTTCACAGACTACAGATTCCATGGCCCTTGTAATAAAAGGGATTGTGTGAAACAAAATGGAACAGGGATACTTAGGAGTTAACAGGCAGGACAGGTTCTACCTCCTGAAATTCATCCCATTCCTTCTGCACATAAAAAGCCTTTCCTAGGCAAGACAAGCCCCTTTGCAACTCCACTGCTTCCTGATTTCTATGTATGGGAAACCATTTTAGACATGGTACCTGTTACATGGCAGGGTTTGCTAGTTGATTGAGTATTAAGGCAGCAATATAAGTGAATTTATGATTAATTTATAGTAAAGGCAATATATTAAGGCAAATCACTGAAAGAAGATTAACCAGTTCTTATAGTTGAAGCAGCATGTTGGTGTAAGGTTTAAGGTTTGTATATTTGAGTGTAAAGGTTTAGGGTCACGTATCCTGATTTTTACTGGTCCATGTTATTTCCCATTTTTGGGGGCATCTTTACTGCTAAAATTTCTTACCACAATGCCAGATATGCAATATAAGTACATTGGAAAAACAGATGAACACACTCAGAATTACACATACATAATTCCAGGGATATTTCTTTTAACAGTTTCTTCGAAATTTGGTGTATCGATTAAATCACAGGGAAATTGCATGTTTTAGTTCATTTTTAGGCAGTAATACATGTAAAACCTATGGGGAAAAAATGCTGCATTTTTCACAAATTTTGCTGATGCATTATCCAGTGTTTGTAGCATAGCCAGTTGTTAACTTCATGTCAATAGACAAAGTGTCATGACCAGTGTTTTAATGAAGTTTTCTCGTACTTTTGGGAGTGTGATAATGATGTTGTGGCTCTTTTAGGAATAACTAGATGAATTGACTCCCAATGTCCACATAGATAAAGCTTATTATCCCAACAATGTTATCAATAATGAGATTTGAAACAATCCAAAGCAACCATATATAATCTATTAGACTCGAGACTGGACTGGACAATTATAGTACCAGAGGATTCTCTGGTGGGCCAGATTATGACACAAAAATAGACCACAAAGGTCCAGGTGAAATTAAGCACCATTTGAGGCTGGTTTGGAGCACAAAAATGCGCTGACCCATTTCCATGTTTCCCCCCTATCGGTCATCCTTATACATTCTAGTGATCAATTCCTTTCTACAGGAGATCACAGTAAATGGTCAATATAGTGGATATAAAGAGACCATGGAAGCCAACAGCAGATAACAAGTTGAGGGTTATGGCCCATTTGTTAGTAACTGAATGACAAAACCTCTCTTCACTGAAAAGATTAAGAGCAGATTCCTTCAGACAGATAGGAAATTAGGATTCTCATTGTTTTTGTGTGTCTGCTGTTTAGCTTATGAGATCATTCTGCATGCCACAGCTAAAAAGCAAGAAATAATTTACCTGTTCAAATGTGTATTTGCACAGTAATTCTGAAAGCATCTGTGTACATTGCTGTGGAGTATGGCGCTGCTATATTCATTGAGGGAAAGGATATATCATAAAAAAGCTCCATACAATATTTTAGAATATCTGAAAATAACATTAAAATAATACATCTAATAAAGTAATGTGGTAGAAATTTCTTGTGACAATTTTCTGTACCTATATTCATGCTAGGTAGTGCCTGAATAACCTAAAGCCTTCTTAGCAGTGGGAACAGGAGGACTTTTGCTACCTCCCTCCCCCTACACTAAATACATGCCTTAGCAGGTTTCTGCTGCCATGATACATTGGATGGCCCATTATAAGATTAATATTATACATTTTACATACACCTGTACATTTTGTTTTTATAATGGGTCCCTAGGATTGGCAGGTGCCACTGCACGCTATTCAACATGACCTTTATTATGTCACGGCTAAATGTTAGATAGAGGCCATGAACAACAAAGTCAGACGTTATCTTTCCTGTTCTTTTTCATTGTGTTACAACCTTGAATCACAGTAAATTTAATTTAACTTTTTAAACTGATCAAAATAATTAGTCGGACAATAGGTGTAAAGCAATTTTTATGGCCAGCCACAAATTTTTAATTAGTTTAACTTCTTGACCCTGAGTTGTCCACTTAAAAACACTAAAAGGGTGATCTCTTTGATACAGCGATATTCTTGCCAGCCCAGGAACCTGAAATTTGATGAACTTCAATTGAGAAGTCAAAATCTACAATCAATTTGCAGTTGTTCTGGATTTTGCTATAATAGCTCTGCAGATCTTCAATATAATCTACAGCTGTGGATTAAAAATACACTCATTTTTGGATAACATTGACATATGTTGCACAAAAAACTGCAAAATTTGGAACTGCAGATTTACGTGAGGATAATGCTACGGATTTTCTGCAGTGGAAAATTTGCAGAATTTTAGTCTTGTGTGAAAGCATACTTCTGCTCTATAATTTTTCAGTAAGGCTGGGTTGACACTTTGTTATTCACTATGGAAGTATCTGTCAAAAAGGTACCGCAATGGAGCCGTGGCCGGCCCATAGATATTGATAGAACAAATGTATATGGGCTACGTTTGCTCTATTTATTGAGCGGGATGCAAAAGTTTGGCAGACCAGACATTTGTCTCCCACACGGAAAGCTTGTGTGTTTGATAAATAGAACAAATGTAGTCCAAATAGGACTATGTTGGTTCTATTGATGTCTGTGTGCTGTCTGTGGCTATGTCATAGTATCCATTCTGGTACCTTATTTTATGGTATCCCGACATAATGAATAATGAAGCTTGAATCCAGCCTTATATGATCAGATTAATTTGTACCCTTCATGTTCATGTCCCCTTCCTATCACAATGTGACGTGGGTAAATTATTTCGCACACACTGAATGCAATGGGATCAGTACTCCTAGTAACTATATGGTTCTAGATAAATATGCCTTAAATTACAGAGCACATCTTACTTTAAGGTGCTCATATGCACTGAATTAATATTTGGTCCCTTACGACTATGGCTGAAGGGTGAGTGTAGTTTAAAGCCTGCACTATACAAGTGCTTGTATATTGGACAAGAATAGAACAATCTCAAAGGAGTCCTCCTATATCTATGGATTTACATATGTAAACAGACACCCTCCCCCTGCCTACAGCACAGAGACTGTCTCAGATAAACTGATGTCCATGAAGTTACAGTGCATGTCAACTGATATAACTTGTGCTCAGTGTTTTGTCCAAATTTTTATGTGTAACTGTGCACTCACTTTAATTAGGCAAAATTACGCAAACACAATTGTCTAGACTTTTTTTTATACTTATGACATAGCTGTAAAGTTTTGGATGCATATGCTTTTTTGTGTCAGATTCTTACAGAATTTGACTGAAAACAAATGTGGCAATATCCAGTGAGCACTGGATTTTAGAGAAGAACATGTATCTCTCATGTGTGCACATGGCCTTATAAAAAAAAAAATCACTTTAAAATGAACAAATC
This sequence comes from Phyllomedusa bahiana, assembly GCA_025379985.1. Classification (NCBI taxonomy): domain Eukaryota; kingdom Metazoa; phylum Chordata; class Amphibia; order Anura; family Hylidae; genus Phyllomedusa; species Phyllomedusa bahiana. The sequence goes on from JAODAL010000775.1 coordinate 27,029, forward strand.
CGCCATTGGCGACAGTGTTATAATCTGAGGATAAGTCACCCATCCATCTATCTAACTATCTACTTATCTATTTATCTGATTACCTGTCTCATATCTATCTATTTATCTATTTATCTATCTATCTATCTATCTATCTATCTATCTATCTTCCTACTTATCTATCCATCCGTCTAGCTAATCATACTAATATTATGAAGTGGCATTCATTCCAGTGCACTGAGTATTCAAAAGGGGTCTAAATATATATCTCAGGACAAGCAAATACAATGCATAGATTTAACTTAGCTATAGTATACCTAAGGTTGGTAAAGCCATGTATCATGACAGATACTGACAGTCACTGACATCAATAATCTCCTCCTACATTTTTTCAAATACTTGATTTTTCTAGTTCTTAATTACCACTAGCATTTCATCAGCCTACCTACAGTATCTATCCATCCACCTGTGTATTGTATCTGGTTATCTATATCTATCTATCTATCTATCTATCTATCTATCTATCTATATATCTATCTATCCATCTGTCTCTTCTTAAAAAAGTCACAGTGATTTTTGAGATAAAACAGAAATTTCCTTTTACTTATCCATGTCACTGGTAAATAAAAGGATTTCTTAATTTAATTTAGAGGAATGCTGCAACTTTTTTGAGAATATTTTGTGGTCTGAGTCAGGCTCTGTCTTTTGGCACAATGATTTTTTTCTTTCCTTCTTTCTCTCTTTCTGTCTTTCTTTCTTTTTTAATTTCCTTCCCTATCTATCTATCTATCTATCTATCTATCTATCTATCTATCTATCCCTTACTTTTGTATTTTTTCTTTTCTATCTATCCCTTTATTTTTTCTTTTCTATTTATAGCTCTATCTATATATCCCTTTCTTTCTTTCTTTCTTTTTTCTTTTCCTTTCCCTCTACATTTATCAAATACTTAATTTCACTACCACTTCATCTATCTATCTATCTATCTATCTATCTATCTATTTATCTATCTATCTATCTGTCGCTTTTGAAAAAGCCACTCTTACAGATAAAATAAAAAAATGTTGTTTATTCATGTCACCGGTAAATAAACAGATTTTTTTTTCTGGAAGAGGGCTGAGACATTTATGAGAATAGTTTGTCAACTGGCACTGTAGCTTTCATTTTTTTCCTGTGCTTTATTTATTTCTGCCTCTATATCTAAGAGCAAAACATTATTAGTATTATATAGATAATGGTCCGATAGTGTCTATATACTTTCTGTCTGTAAATGTATCAATCAATGAATCAATCAATCCGTAACATCTGTCTATCTATCTATCTATCTATCTATCTATCTATCTATCTATCTAATATTATTTATTTTAATGTGTCATTATTTCCAGGGCACAGTACATTCAAAAGAAGTCTAAATACTTAACATGGGGCCAAAGCAAATACAATGCATATATTTAAATTAGCTATAGTATACCTAAGGTTGGTAAAGCCATGTAGCATGACAGATACTGACAGTCACTGACATCAATAATCTCCTCCTACATTTTTCAAATACTTTATTTTACTAGTTCTTAATTACCGCTAGCATTTCATCAGCCTACCTACAGTATCTATCCATCCACCCACCTGTGTACTGTACTGTATCTGTTTATATCTATCTATCTATCTATCTATCCATCTGTCTCTTCTTAAAAAAGTCAGTGATTTTCGAGATAAAACAGAAAATTACTTTTACTTATCCATGTCACTGGTAAATAAAAGGATTTCTTAATTTAATTTAGAGGAGTGCTGCAACTTTTTTGAGAATATTTTGTGGTCTGAGTCAGGCTCTGCCCTTTGGCACACTGATTAGTTCTTTCTTTCTTTCTTTCTTTTTTTTATTTCCTTCCCTATCTATCTATCCCTTGCTTTTATCTATCTATCTATCTATCTATCTATCTATCTATCTATCTATCTATCTGTCGCTTTTGAAAAAGCCACTCTTACAGATAAAATAAAAAAATGTTGTTTATTCATGTCACCGGTAAATAAACATATTTTTTTTTCTGGAAGAGGGCTGAGACATTTATGAGAATAGTTTGTCAACTGGCACTGTAGCTTTCATTTTTTTCCTGTGCTTTATTTATTTCTGCCTATATATCTAAGAGCAAAACATGATTAGTATTATATAGATAATGGTCCGATAGTGTCTATATACTTTCTGTCTGTGTATGTATCAATCAATGAATCAATGAATCAATCAATCAATCCGTAACATCTGTCTATCTATCTATCTATCTATCTATCTCATATCTATCTATCAAGCTCTATCCATCTGTCTATCTATCTATTTAGCTCTATCCATCTGTCTATCTCCTATCTATCTATCTATCTATCTATCTATCTATCTATCTATCTATCTAATATTATTTATTTTAATGTGTCATTATTTCCAGGGACAGTACATTCAAAAAAGGTCTAAATACTTAACATGGGGCCAAATCAAATATAACGCATGTATTTAAGTTAACTATGGCATATGTAAGGTCAGTGAGGCTATGCAGCATGACAGATACTGACAGTCACTGACATCAGTAATCCTCCCTACATTTTTCAAATACTTGATTTCACTAGTACTTCATCACCCCTATCATTAGGTTTAAATTGACTCTTAAAGACTTGTTATGCTTGGTCAGACATGTTGTGTGTCTGGCACTTGAACCCTTCAAAGATCTCCCGAAAAAGGGGTCCTAGTCTAGTACTTGAGGGAGAGGTAAGTGCACATGTGTGGTCAGTCACTGAAATCAATGGGGACTACTAAAGCATTTGAGTAAAATCACTGAGACCGTTAAATGTCAAATTTGACACTGGAAGCTGTTATCAATCAATTTGATTTATTTTTCCTACTCCTGCTATTTGGAGCCCCAGTGTTCACTGATGGTGTGTTATTAACATTTTGATTGTAATGTTATAAATTTGAGTAAAGTCTGCCACTGTGTTACCAGCGGAACAGGACTGTGTTTCCCACATTGGGCGTTTGTCCTTGTGTCTGGTGCCATTTTCCAATGACTTAAGAAGATTAGCTCTAGATGGACAGCTGGCAATTCAGGGGTTAAGGAATTTCCTTGTCAAGTAAGGTTTATCACTTGCTCCTCCACCACCCAGACTGACCAGTTCACTTTAGTCTAAATTCTTTTAGAAAAAGAAATCCCCCCACCCCCTTTGTCCACCTCTCAGTGCATGTGAAATCTGACACTATGGGTGATAGGAGAAAAGCTTCCCCCCTCCTTGTAATACAGCTTCCTGTAGCCACAGGCTACATTTTGTGACATCCCACCCCCCTCGCTGTCCTTTGCCCACTCTAAAGCTTTTCATTTGACAGAGTGAAAAAAATTCATGTCAAACAAAATGGCATTCAGTTGAGTGAAAAAAAAAAGTCATCCACTTCTGTCAAGTTGAGAACTCAAATATTTTTTTCTGTGTGTGTGCAAAGTCTCCTTAGCTATACTATTTGTACAACCCACCCATACTGATTAGCTGCAAATGTCCTTTTCTTTTAATTACAAAAAAAATCTTGACTACAATCCATTTGAATTACAATTCATTTGCATGTTCTTTTAAGGTAACCTGCATTCGCATACTTGCTGAGCAAGATTAGCAATTGTCCAGTGCCAGGCAGTCTGTCTGCTTTATTTACACAATAATAATGAATACAAGTCTAAAAAATAGTAACAAAAAAGTAAGGGATTTTTATTTGTTACTCATTTTTGTAGTGATTTAGGTATAATCTATGTCATCCATGCATATCATGGGAATGACAACTCTATTGGTGGGCCCAACTTCATTGGTGGACTCCAAAAATCAATTCCACTGGTGGACTCCGAAAATTAACTCCACTGGTGTTCCCTAAGATTCAACTCCATTGGTGGGCTCCAGGTACCACAGTCCTACACCGTGAACACTCCTTTGAGGAAAACCTCTCTGTGCCTCAATATGAACATTATGGCCAATGATACAACCATGTGCTTGAGCCCTAATTATTACTTACCCAAAAAGCACAATATCCATATACATCTATACATTTAAACATGCTGTGAAATAAAGTGTGACCACCAGGGCACCAAAAGTTTTATTTTAGTAATAGTTTCCTTCTGGGCAATATTCATTGTTCTGCTGTCAGGGATCCTAATTTTTTTTAAAATTTTAAAAGGGTGCAAGACAGGAAATATTAATAGGGCCACCTTGAATTTCTTGGTATCTATGTAACTTGTAGAAATTAAAGGCACATTTTCCACCATGAACTACTGTAGCACAATTTTTTGCAACTCTGTCTTTAATTTCTCATGATCCAGAGTTGTAATACACCTCTGCAGAATCCCTGAAGTATATAACAAAAGGCAATATAAGGATTATATACTTTTTTAGCTTCGGAACACTAGAATTGGTGTGATTTATGAGCCACTACCATGATGTCGGCCACTGCTGGGAGTTTTCAGTAAATATAGACTGCTTAGCCCTTATCTTATGTTGAGTGAAACATTATTTGGACAGGTTGGATTTAATCTGTCAGATTCTATTTCCAAAACTAAGGGGATTCATCAACATCATCCCCATAAAATTAACACACAATTCATCCAACCCAAATGTTAACAGGGAAATTGGACATTACTGACAAATCATAAATGTCTACAGTCAATTTTTTAATTTGATTTACAAACAAGTGTCTTGTTTGTTCTGTACATTTCATATGGAGACCAGTACTTGAGTGTCACATTTGTTGACGCTTAACATTTGTCTTTTATCAGTAGGTAATTTGATTAGGTCTTTTGATGTATCAGCAATTCTAGGTGTGCATTTCATTGGTGGCTCTGTTTGTCCACAGCAATTTACATAATGGAGTAAAAGTGATGTTAAACACAGTTGTGACTTTTAGAGTGATTTTTTTCAGAAATAAAACACATAGGATATATAAAATATTAAATTTAGTCATGACATTCTCCTCTGGATGCTATGTAACAAAGCTGTTTTTTAAGTATTGCTTTAATTGGGAATATACAGAAATAATATTCAGGTAGGCACACCTTGAGACAAATGTTATCTTCAACTTCGGGTGCTGATCAAAATAGTAGTCATAGTCCCATAAAGAAAAATGATCGCACTCCACCAATTATTGCAAAATGTAGGTGAAATTTATTCCAAGTATCCCACAAGCTCCAACACACTATATACAGTGACAAGTGACTAGTACGTCGTGACGTTTCGGTCACAGAGGACCTTTTTCAAATAGTCACATAAGTGGATAGTAGCGCAGATGCAAGGAAGGGGCCAGTAGCCCAAACGAGTAGAGAGCCAGTGTGGAATATGTTAGGACAGCTGGAGGATAACTTTTTAATACTTGTACCTATCCATGTGATTCATAGAATGTTTTCTCATGATACAATGTGCTTTAAGGTAGTTATGAATTTTGGTCTATACAATCCTTGTTTATTTGTGAAAAATATCAAAATGTTGTGAAAACTTGGAAAAATTGCCCATTTTCAAAGCACAAATTTTTTTGCATGGAAGGCAGATAGTTATACCACCCAGAATAGTTTAGAACTAGCATCTACCATGTCTCTACTGTACATTGACATATTTTATGAATGTTTTTTTATTTTTTTTTACAAGATTAGTGAGCTTATAAATTTAGTAGCAATTTTTCACATTTTCAAGAAAATTTGCAACATAGATTGCTTTAGGGACCAGTCAGGTTCTTGTTTTGAGCGGCGTGTATGTTAGATACTCACACAACTGGCTCCATCTAAGAAACTGTATTCCTTAAAGGTGTTTTGTCACGAGTGTGGAACATGGGCCAGCTGCAGAGCTGGCTGCGCGCGTGCAGTCACTCTCCATTCTATTCTATGGGATTTCCGAGCACAGCCGAGCGGTGCATCCAGCCCTGCTCAGAACTCCCATAGAGCAGAATGGAAAGTCGTGCGCAAGCGCGACCAACTCTCCAGTATGCATTGAGAGATTCGGGGACCTGATCCCGAGAAATGTGCAGGTCATAGAGGTGGGACCTATCAGACCTAATCAGACAGTGATGGTATACCCTAATGATGTGCCATCATTGTCTATGATCGCAAAACCCCTTTAAAGTATTCAAAACAGCATTTATGAAGTTTTTAACACGCCAGGTATTTCACCGGAATTAAAGCAAGGTGGTAATATTTAAAAATGTCACCTTTTTTGCAGGTTTTCAATTTTGATTATTGTGGTGCTGTCAAACTGTACTGTGTGTAAATGTCATTGTATTGAGTTGTAAAGCACCACTTCACTTGTGCAGTACAATGGAGAATGTCCCAAGAGCAATTGTAACTCTGTATACCAACCCCCACAGGAAACAAAGACACTGTTTAATGGAATTGACAACTAGATTTCATCCAAAATAAGGTCCACTGCTTTAAGTTATCATTGTTTTCTTTGTTCCTTTTTATCTATATACTATTTAATCGGTGAGGTTCATTACAGCCAAACTAGTGACTGTAAAGTAGAAAATAAATATAAGTAGAAACAACGTGGATGTTAGAGTGTTCATAGTTTTATAGTTGGGCATGTACTGTATCTTAAATTGATATTCAATTGTGCCAGTATTTCTAAGCAAGGGGTGGACAGAGCTGTTCGGCAATCAGGCAATACTCAAGGGTTACCTAGCCTCACTACCCTCTTTCTGCCCCACATATTCCTCAGGGTCAAGCATTAGATCATTGTTTGAGTTAGATTACCAACAACACTGACAACTGTCACATTATGTCAGGCTAGGTCTACATAGCATTGGACAAAAAAACGACCTGAAAACCAAACATTCATAAAACTGAGTTTTTTGTCCACTGCCTGTCAAAAGCTGCTGAAAAAAGTTCATTTCTTGACGCATTTTGCTTTTTTTGGAGCGTTTTTGTGCCGTTTTTTATGCATTTTTTGGCTTTTTTTCTGCAGAGATGCACAGCAATAGATTTGCTATGTATTTCTGCAAAAAAACACACCAAAAATGGTGCTTTCCATAGACTCCAATGTTAAATTTTCTGCCCTGCTCAGTTGTTTTTGCAACATGTTTCAAAAAACGACCAGAAAATAAAGTGAGCAGAAATAAGACGTTCAGTGGAGACAGCAGGACGGTTTTACAATAGAAGTCTATGAGACCTCTTTTTGGTAGTTTTTTCAGCGTTTTTAGAAAATGAAAAAACCTGGAAAAACAGATGTTTTTCTGTGCTGTGTAGACTTAGCCTCACTGCATCCTCATCCAGCCACTGACTGAAATAAACTCAATAGCTGATTATCAAGTTGTTCCATAAACCAAATTGTCTCAATGTAGTTCTGGAATGAGATGGACAATGGCTCAAATGTATGAAAAGAGTTCATGCTTATGTTTGATAGTGCCTCACTGCACTGCATAAATGTGTCATGTCTTAAGACAAACTTCCCATTTGCCAAAAAAGTGTCGTTTGCTGTGTCTGATTTTGTCTTAGCTTGGCCACTTTGAAAATGGCATGAATAACGACTCATGAACCGTCACACTTTTTGGCATGAGAGATACATAAATGTGTCCAATCTTACGAATTGGAATAGATACGCCCCCTGTCGAGTGGCACAGACAAAAGTGTCGGTCTTGTCAGAGGGACTTTTTTTTTTTCCTTTGGTGCAAATGTCAGAATATGTCGGATATGGTATGCCATTATTTCTGTCATAATCTATGCAAAAAACTGGCGCAGCAACTTTCATACATCTGGACCATTATATTCAAGGCCTAACAGCAATCGGTAAAGTCTAGTCATCAAAAATCGACCTAAAGCATGTATGGGTGGTTTCATCATAGCGTTTTCATGAAAATACTACTTTTCGGTGCCATTTTTCAACACTTTTTTTGTAGAAAAACACAGCAGCCAGGTGTTTGTTGTCAGTCAAAAGGGAGTATGAAACTTTTTAAAGAAGTGCACTTTCATTGTGTTTTCTCACACTTTTAGCTTACTTTTTGAGTATTTTTTATTTCAAATCTGAGCAATGCTGGTGGTGTTTATTTTTAGGGTATGTTCACACGGCATTTAACAATGAGCAGTGTGTTTTACATTGCTCACAATGTATAACACATATCGACGTTCACACGAGTGATCGCCGATGCGTGTTTACAGTGCGTCTTTCCGATCCATCTTTCCGATCCGTTCCAAGAATTGACATGTCATGTCATGTGCGGGACCAAAAACCCGAATGAAGACGTGGCTGTGCTTGCACGGTTGTGTTTCATTAATTTCAATGGGAGTGCTGTGTACAGTTGAACAGTTGCATTCGGCTTTATTTTGAAATCCGATTGAAATGAATGGAAAGTAATTGTGCAAGCCTGTTCTCGAGATAGACGTGAGTCCCAGAGACAGGACCTGCACTTATTTGACTTTTATAGTGTATCCTATTGATAAGCTATAAAAGTCTGAAATGATAAGATCAATGAGTACTGTCCCCCCAGCTTTGGAACCACCATCATTCTATTCCAGAACAGTTAAATTGCACCAGTGCCTCCCAATGTGATGAAATGGTTATAAAGAGATATGTTAATAAAATAAAGTATAGTAGAATAAAATATAACATTAGCCCGATGTTATATGTAAAACAATTGAGAATTATGACACTCTGATTTACTGCACATGACTTTAAACGGAACCTGTCAGGTGGTTTCTGCTGCCCTATCTGACATTAGGATATGAGAGAGGGAGATAAACTGAGCTCTGTGATACATAGGGTTATATGATAGAGGAGAGAAGCTGAGCTCTGTGATATATAGGGTTATATGATAGAGGGAGAGAAGCTGAGCTCTGTGATATATAGGGTTATATGATAGAGGGAGATAAACTGAGCTCTGTGATACATAGGGTTATATGATAGAGGGAGAGAAGCTGAGTTCTGTGATATGTAGGGTTATTTGATAGAGGGAGAGAAGCTGAGCTCTGTGATATATAGGGTTATATGATAGAGGGAGAGTAGCTGAGCTCTGTGATATATGGGGGTTATATGAAGAGGAGAGAAGCTGAGTTTGTGATATATAGGGTTATATGATAGAGGAGAAAAGCTGTGCTCTGTGATATATAGGGTTATATGATAGAGGAGAGAAGCTGAGCTCTTTGATATATAGGGTTATATGATAGAAAAGAGAAGCAGAGCTTTGTGATATAGGGTAAAATGATTTGATGCTGAATTTCTGAGTAATAATCTTATCAAATCTTAAAAGTGAAGCTGAAAGTGCTGTGACCTACCACTACATCGATGACAGTTGGTTGTAACACCATGAGGAGAGAAAAGCTGTCAATCATTGAATGTGGGCAGGCTTAGCAGGACTGCTTTCTTCTAAGGAGTCCAGCCATGATTTACTCAGAAAACGTGCTTTAAATCATACACTACTCACAAAAAGTTAGATAATTTTTTTTTTAAATGAACTAAATGAGACTATCTCTTCCCTTTACATGCACATGTCAAACTGTTCAATGTTTCAGTACTTTTTGCACAACTTGCTGATCTCTAACAAGGAGCATAATGGCAACATTTTCATTTTCAAGGCTTGAAAATGGTTCCATGGAGGAGTTGAATTGTAACATGTACCGACTTGGGTGATTAAATTATTCTTTTTTGGATTTTTGGTGGTGCTGCTTTTTTGCATTTGTTCTATGGAGGATTGAGGTCTTTACTTCTAAGCTTGCACACCTTGATTATTTTGTTTATATGTTAGCAGTGCTGAATAAATTTTTGGTTTGGCCAAATTTAAGTGAATTATATGTGCTCACATTCTAAAAAATGCAGTGTGTTTTTTAACTGCATGCGTTTTGATGTGTTGTTATAAACAAGCATTTTTTATGCAGTTGAGAAATGCAACAAAAAAAACAGTGGGTGAACCCAGTTCTAGTAGCAGTCATCTGGGCTAATATTGTCAACTAGCATTACTATTGTTAGGCTGCAAACTTCTGTGTGCAAAAACCACATACATTCACTAAATAAGGCAAAGCCCAGTTAAGGCTATGTTTGCCTTCTCTCCTTCTGTATCAGTTTGTTATTTAGTGCTTATATTGTATTTGTTCTCGGCTCCTACTATTTCAACCCGTTTGTACAGCGCCCTGGAATTAATGGCGCTCAAAAAGAAATAATAATAAGAAAGTCTATGGCCCTGTTGCGGCCCCGTCACAGAATCTGTTGGGACACATTCTTATGGTTTCCAAATATATATGAGGCCTTTTTAATATTATTTTTATTATTATTATTATTATTATTATTATTATTATTATTATTATTATTATTAAGCTTTAGGGCAATTTAAAAGTATTCAAAGTGAGCTGTTTTGCATTTTTAATTACATCATGCTATCTACTTGGTGTTTTGTAAGGGTGCTTTCTCACAATGCGTTTTTGGTGCTTTTTTTTTTTGCAGAAAAGCACAGCATAAAACTGCATTTATTGCTGAGCATTTCTGCAAAAGAAGCACCAAAAAATGCACCAAAAAGGGTTTTTGTTTTGCAAAAATGCACAGCAATAAAGGTAGTTCAATGCTGTGTAATTCTGCAAAAAAAACGCACCAAAAAGGCACTGTGTAAAAGCACTCTAAAGGTTTCACTTAATTGACCCAAACAGGAAAAATCTAAAATGCAAAATGCAACCTGAATGTTTGGTTATGTCTACACAGCAAAGTGAAAATGCCTTCCAAAATCCGACAGCATTTTAACATTGCTGGACTGTACTGGTCTGCAGTTTTTTTGCGCTTTTTTTGCACAAAAAAAACAGCAGTCGGATTTCCAGCGGCCCAGTACTTTGGGGAATGGGAATCTGATGACGGTCCAGCGGAATATGCAACATGTTCTATATTCCGCTGGATGGTTTTGGGTTTAGGAAAAGCTCCATAAAAATAACTGATGTATAGACTACAACATGGATTTTCTATTGAGGACTGCACAGCGCTGGGTGTGGTCTGTTTTTCAGCGGATTCAAAATACTGAATCTGCTGAAAATCAGACCAAAATCCAGTGCTGTGTAGACCTAACCTTTTTCATTTGCCCTAAATGGGAAGTTCTTGGTTGCAGCATTTGAAGATAGCGACATAAATCTATTTTTTTAAGGGTTTTGAGTAATTAATGTAATGAAATTGCTTGTCATTTGCCCAACGATGGTCTGTTTTTTATAGTTCAAAAATTCAGCCATAGTCTTACAATATGATTAGTACACCTACCATTTTAAAGCACTTAAGTAAATTCTCAAGATTGTGTTAAGATGGCTGTCAGTAGAAGTGTGTAAATGAATGTGATTACCCTTTCAAAGCAAGGAAGGACCTGAAAACAAAAGCTAGTGTCATGCAGTGAAGTGTGACCCCTTGCTGCTATGTTTTAATATAGTTATATACCTGGAGGAAAGACATGTACCTAGGTGTAACATTTGCGCTTTCTGCTAGTCAATTCTCAGCATTGTTATACTAGCAAGGTTGAGCCACAAACAATAGCAGCCACTTTGCATACTGTTTATCTTCTGAATGTCTTCTGATTAAATTAGCAACTTAATACCTAACTCACTTAATGCTAAACAGCATTCCTTTGCATAAAATCTATTTGGAAAACCTCCTTTTATTCAACCTCTCTCTGTTGTCATTCTCTGGTAAAATATATACCTCTGTTTATGTAAGTCATGGAAGCCTCATCTCCTATGTCAGCTGCTGTCCTATCAAAATGTTAGACAAAAAACAACAAAACCCCAAAATAGATAACAGGTTGGGAACCCTCACAATAAATCATGTCAGCATTTCAAACGTAATTACAAAGAAAAAAACACAAAGACTGGAAAATACTTGACCTAAAATATAACTTTAATATATACCTATTAAAATATACCTTAAATACCCTATACTTACCCTACATCCTACACTAAATTTCTATCAAAATGTTACAATCTATTTTATCATGTCATCCTGATACATTTTATGATGAGGAATAAATGGGTTTTCCCATCACGTAAAATTGATGTGGGAAGCTTGCAAAGTAAATAATAAACATTTTCACTATTCATCATTATTAAATATTCTGTACCATTTTTGTTTTAGCTGCCCCCTTTGTGATCCATAGTGTACAGCTCGTCTCCAGGGGATACGACCAAGGATGAGAGCTCCTCAGTCCTGGCCACACATGCTCAGACATCACTTCTCCTTTTAGGCAGCTAATGTCTGTATCTTCCTTTCTTAATAATCACAGACACTCACTCACTGCTGAGAAAGTGTTTAACCACAGCTGCTGTCATTCTATTCCTGTCCTCTGTGCTGCTTAGTAATTAGTCAGACAGTGCAAATAGGTAAAAGAAGCTTCAATTAGGTATGTGCATTGAGACAAAAAAATCCACACAATGGGTCAGATTTATCAAGGCAGTTGCGCCTGAATTCAGGCTCAATTTGCGCCAAAAACAAGCTTTTCGCCACAGTTGCTATGTTTTTTAGACAGTTTCAGACGCTTCTGCACCTCGTCCGACAAAGGGGGTGCGGCTTCGTAAAAGTGTGTGTGGTTTCCACGGAAAGGGGGCGTGGCTTCGATGCGTCAAGAAATGCGCCAGGATCTGCGACCAAATTGTGGCGTAAAAGTAAGCCAACTTAAAGATGGTGCAAACTGAGACTAGACAGTTCGAACCTGCACCAGATTTATCAACACTATGATAAATTTGGCGCATTTTAAAACTGTCTAGTCTAAGTTTACACTGTCTAAAGGTAAGACACTTTTGATAAATCTGCCCCAATTGGTTTCTGCAGGGATTTGAACCTCGGACTCCTATACTGAAAGAGAGAAGTGCTAACCACTCAGCTACTTTGTAGCTACTCACAGCTCTTTGCATAAAAAATCTTTGTTTGACTAGAGTGAGCACACTGTGAGGAAAGGCATGGTGATTTCAAGCCTGCTGGGTCACATGATATGTAGTTCGAACAAATCACACATGCCCCCATTTGAACACACTGAAAGCTAAAGCTGGACAAAACAGGCACAAAATGCCTTTGTGGCAAAACCCCTTTAGTGGTTCTGTAGATTGAATTTAATATGTCTCCTAAAATGTCATTTACAGCTAACATCATGTGGAATCTGTGAGTTTTACGTCAATGGATTTCTAAATCAAGGGATATAAAAGTTATAGGGCAAATTTAGAGTATTAGTTTTCAACCTGTGACTCTCCAGCTTTTGCAAAACTACAAATCTCAGAATGTGGCTGTTGAGACCAGGCTTGGGCTAGAAATATGCTGCCATGTTGAAGGCCACTGCAGCCAGCTACAAAAGGGTTAATGAATCTCCTGATGGGCTCAAGGTCCAGCGCATTTTCTCAGCTGTATGCGTGTCCTCACAATGCACATACAGTTAAAAACTGTGGTGCAGCAAGGAGCAATCTTAATGATTTAGAGATGATCTGCAAAGAGGAGTGGACCAAAATTCCTCCTGACATGTGCGCAAACCTCATCATCAACTACAAAAAAAGTCTGACTGCTGTGCTTGCCAACAAGGGTTTTGCCACCAAGTATTAAGTCTTGTTTGACTGAGGGATCAAATACTTATTTCTCTTAGCAAAATGCAAATAAATTTATATAATTTATACAATGTGATTTTCTGGATTTTATTTTGGATATTCTATCTCTCAATGTTAAAATTAACCTACCCTTAAAATTATAGACAGTTCATGTCTTTGTCAGTGGGCAAACTTACACAATCAGCAAGGGATCAAATATTTTCCTTTACTGTAGGTAATTTGGCCCCTCGTATAAAGATAGGTAGGTAATATGGCCCCCAGTATTTAGATAGGTAGGTAATATGGCCCCCAGTATTTAGATAGGCAGGTAATATGGCCCTCAGTATTTAGATAGGTAGGTAATATGGCCCCCAGTATTTAGATAGGTAGGTAATATGGCCCCCAGTATATAGCTTGGTAGGTAATAGGGCCCCAGTATATAGATAGGTAATAGGGCCCCCTGTATAGATATAGGTAGGTAATATGGCATATTAGAAATAAAACAATAACAGTAATCAGCTCTCTCCCGCACCCTGAAGCTCCCGCTGCTCTCCGTCTTCTTCCCAGCACAGACGGCATGATGTCATCATGCCGCGCTGGCAGTCTGTTGACGCATTGTGCTGGGTACTAAGGAGGGCCACAAGCCTGCTTGGGGCTCACTGGAGTGCTCAGCAGAGCAGGGTGCTGTTCAAACCTTTTAGATGCCGCAGCAGCTAAATGAATGAGAAACAGTGCCACACACTGTTCCTCACTGCGATCAGGTCCTGATCGGTTTACACGGCAGCTGGAAGCCTTGTGAAGGTTTCCATCGCTGCCATGTTTCTCCTTTCATGTTTTTAAAACCGCCATTTCTGTACATCCTATTGCATTGTTTGTGTAATGCAATAGCCTGTATAAATGATCGCGCTCCCGAGTGGTAAAGCACCTTTTGGGGACCCAATGTTAAAATATATTGTAATAGTAATATATAATATATATATATATAAATATAATATATAATATATATATATATATATAATATTATATATATATATATATAATAATATATATATATATATAGTTAAAAGTTCAAAACACCGCCTTTTTGTCATTTTGCAAATAAAAAAACTAAATAATAAAAAGTTACACATAACTAGTATCGCTGTGTCTGTATCTATTAAAATATAAAATGAGCCCCAAAATTGCGTTCTTTTTCAGTAATTTCATGTCCCCTAAAAATTGGAATAAATGTGAACAAAAAAGGCGCATGTATTCCAAAATGGTACCAATAAAACGTACACTTCAGCCCACAATAAAATGTCCCCTTACTGAAGTACATAGGTGGAAGTACAAAACAGTTATTGGTCACAGAAAATGGCGCTGTGGCAAAAATTTGAAAAATAGAACGTTTTTTTTTCTTTTACAGCACCAAAACATAATGAAAACCCTACATATTTGGTATTCCCAGATAGAATACAGGTGACACATCATTTATACCGAAGATTGAACGTACATTTTTTTCACTTTTTGCCACACTTAGATTTTTTGGGGGCCATTTTCCAGTATATTCTATGGTATGATGTATGACACCATTAGAAAGTACATTTTGTCCCGCAAAATAAACGCCCTCATGTGTCTATGTAGGTGAAAAAATAAAAAGATTATGGCTCTGGGAAGGCGGGAGGGAAAAATGAACATGACAAGAAAAATATAGGCTGTGGTGGGAAGGGGTTAAAGGGGGAAGGGGTTTTTTGTGGTCACCTCCCCAAAATTTGAAGCCGCAGGTATCCGAAAATGGTACCAATGAAAACCACACTTCAGTCCACAAAAACAAGCTCTCACCTAAGTCTGTTGATGGAAAGATAAAAAGTTTTGGCGCTGCAAATCATATTATGAAATCATCAAAGAAAAAGATAATCAAAATGATCATTTATACGACTCGTTCAAAAATAGATAGCACAGTTAGGTTTTCCCTTTTCACCTAGCTGTGCTTTGGTTCAGGGTCAAGGATTTAAGATTTTCGGGGTGGGAGGGTGTGCTTTTATTCTTATTTGCCTAAGGCACCAAAATGCCTTGTCCCAGCCCTGTATATACCTACCTATTTAGGGGGGCCTACCTGTATATACCTACCTATTCGGGGAGCTATATGCCTACCTACCCATGGGGCTATATACCTACAGATATTCAGATATTTCATGTGGGTTGGGGGGGGTGTGGTGCCATGGCTGCGTTTAAGTCCCAGTTCGGCCATGTTGGGGATCCTCTGAAATCTGTAGTTTTATACCAGCCTTAAAAGTTGGAACCGTTTTTGAGTATGTTTGGGGCGCTGATTCTGAAAATGACACCCATTTTCCCCTATTAGCTCTAATGTTGGAGATCCGGCATTGCCACCTTACCAAGTCTCGGCTGCTGAAATGTTGTCCACTCACTATTGTACTAATGAAATGTTGGAAATTCATGTGAAACAGAAAAGATATAAATTTTAAAACATTTAAAAAACACATGCAAACAATACATGCATGTGCACGAGTAAATTCAATTCTATTTATCTGCAAAACAGATTTATAAACAAATTAACCCCTCAAGGTCTAAGCCTGTTTTCGATTTAAGGACAAAGACCTTTTTAAAAAATGTGTCACTTTATCTGGGAATAACTTTTTATTGGTTTTACCTATACATGTGGTTTTGAGATTTTCTGGTGACACATTGTACTTTAAGTTAGCAATTATTTTTGGTTCTTGTATATTTATGCTAAATATAAAAATGTGAAAATTTGTAAACATTTGCTATTTTCAAAGTTTAAAAATGTCTGCATGTAAGATAGTTATTCCACAAAAAATGATAAATAATGAATATCTACCATAAGTCTACTTTATGTTGGCATAATTTTTTTAATTTTTTTTTATTTTTTCCGGACTTTAGGGGACTTAGTAGCAAATTTTAAAATTTTCAAGAAAAATTGCAACACAGATTGTTTTAGAGACCAGTCCAGTTCTAACATGGTTTTGAAGGGAGTGTATGTTAGATGTCCCCATAAGTGACTCCATCTAAGAAACAGCACCCCTCAAGATTTTTAAGACAACACTTAGAAAGTATGTTAACCCTTTGACCAGATCGACACAGCACTGGACAAAAACCGTCCAACAGTTGACCGTTTTTTGTGCGATGCACGACCACGGTTTTTGTCACTGTTTTGTCAAAACCGCAGTCGGTTCTCATTTTTTTTGCCCGTCGGCCTGCACAATTGATTGTATGGGAAACTGACAGCAAAACGATCGGAAAAAAACGACCTGTGTAGATTACAAGTCATTTTTTTTCTATTAAAGTCTACGGGCTGCTTAAATGGTTGGATTTTTAGCGGTTTCAAAATACGAAAAACGCTGAAAATCTGACCGTGTTCGTGTGCTGTGTGGACTTAGCCTCTAGGTGTTTAACAGAAATTAAAGCAAATAACTTTAACTATATAAATAGTAAAAAGATTAAAATAGAAAATGTTGGCTCTTTGAAGAGTAGGGAGGGAGATACTGTGGATGGCGATGAGAAGAAAGCAAACCTATTAAACAATTTTTTCTCCACTATATTTAACGAGGAGGATGACCTTCCTGTTGATGAGCAGAGGGTTGAGGTAAACTCCAAATGTTTCTTGTCTAACCCAGGAAGAAGTGCAGCTCCATCTTAAGAAGATTAAAATAGACAAATCACCGGTCACCGGTCCTGATGGTATACACACCCCTGTCCTAAGTCATGTCATATATAGGCCCCTATTCTTAATATTTATGGACTGTCTAAGAATGGGGTATGCCCCAAAGGATTGGCGCAAAGCAAGTGTGGTGCTAATATTCAGAAAGGGGTCAAAAAGTGATCCTGGAAACTATAGGCCCGTAAGCTCTAACCTCTGTTGTAGGCAAATTTAAGGTTTTCTGAGAGATGCTATCCTGGAGTATCTCACTGAAAATAAATGTATAACGCTGTTCCAGCATGGGTTTATGAAGGATGGGTTTATGAAGGATCGGTCCTGTCAAACTAATCTCATCAGCTTCTATGAGGAGGTTAGTTCTAGACTGGATCGGGGTGAGGCACTGGATGTCATATATTATTTGGATTTTTCTAAAGCATTTGATATGGTGCCACATAAAAGGCTGGTAAGTAAAATGAGAATGCTTGGACTGGGGGAAAATGTTTGCAAGTGGGTAAGCAACTGGCTCAGTGAGAAAACAAAGGGTGGTAATTAACGGTACCTACTCAGACTGGATCATTGTTACTAGTAGCGTACTATAGGATTCAGTATTGGGCCCTATACTCTTTAATATTTTCATGAATGATCTCACAAAGGGATTGCACAGTAGAATATTGATCTTTGCAGATGATACTAAGCTCTGTAAAGTAATCAACACAATAGAGGATAATGTGTTATTACAAACGGATCTGGATAGGTTGGAGGCCTGGGCAGAGAAGTGGCAGATGAGGTTTAACACAGATAAATGCAAGGTTATGCACATGGGGAGGAAAAATACATTACATGATTACATGTTAAATGGAAAAACGCTGGGTAAAAGTGACATGGAGAAGGACTTGGGAATCCTGGTGGACAGTAAACTTAACTGTAGCAGCCAGTGTCAGACAGCAGCTGCCAAGGCAAATAGGACTATGGGGTGTATTAAAAGGGGCATCGATGCACATGATTAGAACATTAATCTCCCATTAAACAAGTCACTGGTTAGACCACACATGGAATATTGTATACAGTTTTGGGCACCAGTTCACAGGAAAGACATTGTAGAGCTTGAACAGGTACAAAGGCGGGCAACAAAAATAATAAAAGGACTGGGTGGACTGCAATACTCAGAAAGATTAGCAAGATTAGGGTTATTTCGTTTAGAGAACAGACGGCTTTGGGGGACATAATAAATATGTTTAAATATTTTAAAGGTCAATACAGAGATCTCTCTCAAGATTTATTTATACCCAGGACTGGATCCAGAACAAGGGGGCGTCCTCTAAGTCTTCAGTAAGGAAAGTTTCTACATAAACATAGAAAGGGATTCTTTACTGTTAGAGCAGTGAGACTGTGGAACTCTCTGCCAGAGGGACTTGTCATGGTGAATTCACTAACAAAGTGGAGCGTAATAATATAACAAGTTATAGTGACTAGGATTCTGGAGAGGGGTCGTTGATCTAGGGATTTTTCCTGATTGCCAGATTGGAGTCGGGAAGAAATTTTTTCCCTAAAACGAGGACAATTGGCTGCTACCTCATGGGGTTTTTTGCCTTCTTCTGGACCAACACTTTAGCAAAGTAGGCTGACCTGGATAGATGCCTGTCTTTTTTTGGCGTTACAAACTATGTAACTATGTAACTGTGACATTTCAAAATGTAACTTTTTTTTTTTAACTAATTATCAATTTTTATCCATTATTTACTAGAACACAGTAAATGATAACAGGAAAATGGAACTTAACATCAATTCATCTGCTGTTTTTAGAGATATCCCATATGTGGACCTAGTGCATTATATGATTCAACCATAATCCTCAAAATAGGAGGACTATCTGCAGGATTTTGGGGTCTTATTTTCATTAGAATTTTTTTAGGTGCCATTAGACATTTCAGACACCCTATAATGCTTAATAAGCACCCCCAAAAACACCTAATTTGGGAAACTATGCCTCTTAAGGTATATATCCAGGGGTGTAGTGAGTATATCGCCCCTACAGGTGTTCAGAGATTTTTTTTAGCGTTAGGCTGTGTAAATAACAAATGTATTTTTTTTCCCAATAAAATGCCATTTTAGCTGAAAATTTTGAATTTTTACAAGAAATATTGGATAAAAAGCACCCCAAAATTTCTTAAGCAATTTCTTCCGTTTGGCAATACCCTACCTGTGGATGTAAACGGCTGTTGGAGCGTATGGGAGGGCGGACAAGGGAGGGAGCGCTATTTGCTGTTTGGAACGCAGATTTTGATGGTTGCCATGTCACATTTGTGTCACGGGTCGCAGGCGCATCCGTGCCTGCTGAGCAGCGCCGCGTCCCGCACGTCGGGTCGCAGGCGCGCCTGGTCCCCTGCCGGCCCCGAGGCGCACTTACCCGGCTACGCTCCTGCTACTGCTGTCTCTGTCCCTCGGCGCGTGTGGTCCCGCTCCCTAGGGCGCGCATGTGCCGGCAGTGTTAAATTTAAAGCGCACCAGTAATTGGCTATTGCCGGTCACTGCCCCTATATAAGCCTGCCTCTTCCTAGTAACCTCGCGTGATCTTTAGTGCCCATTGCCTATAGAGAAAGCGTTCTGAGAAGTCTTGTCTTGATTACCGTGTACCATACCTTCTTGCCTACGAACCTCTGCCGTCTGTCCTGCTCGACTACGAGCCTGCCTGTCGAATCTATACCACGCTTACCCTTGGCTGCCACTGCGAACAAGTCCCGCCAGTGGAAGCGACCTGGTTGACTACCGCCACAGTAAGTCCATCCCGCTTTGCGGCGGGCTTTGGTGAAAACCGGGACCTACTTAGATTCCGCTCCCTGGCGGGGCTTCCACCATCGCTTTTGGTGGTCAAGTGGATCCACTACCTCTGTGCGTTACCGTAAGATCCGGCCATGGATCCCGCCAAGGTGCCACTGCCCAGTGTGGCGGACCTTACGACCAATGTTGTCCAGCAGTCACAGCAACTGGGTTAACAGGCGCAGCAACTGAACCAGTTGTCCACCATGATGCAGCAGCTCATCACCGCCCAGCAGCAACCTCCGCCATCTCCTGTGGTTGTTCCAGCTCCGGCGGTTCCTCTGGCCCCGCGTGGCCCCAAGCACCGGCTGTCACTCCCGTCTAAGTACGACGGAGAACCGAAACTCTACAGGGGATTCATCACCCAATGTTCGATGCACGTGGAGCTGATGGATGACCAGTTCCTGTCCGAACGATCAAAGGTGGCATTCGTGGATAGCCTGCTCTCCGGGAAGGCCCTGGCATGGTCCACACATCTGTGGGATAGGGAAGATCCGGTAATGGCGGATCTACAGGCTTTTCTCAGGGAATTCCGCAGCATGTTTGAGGAACCAGCACGTGCATCCTCTGCCGAGACGGCCCTCCTAGCCCTGTGCCAGGGGGATTCGTCTGTGGGAGACTACGCGGTGCAGTTCCGCACCTTAGCCTCGAGGTTAACTTGGAACAATGCCGCTCTGTGCGCCACCTTTAAGAAGGGGCTCTCCAGTCGGGTTAAGGATGTGTTGGCCGCGAGAGACATCCCATCCTCCCTCAGCCACTTGATCCGGTTGGCCACCCGCATCGACGTGTGTTTTGCTGAAAGGGAAGAAGAGCTTCGGCAAGAGCGTGAGTTAGCCCGACCACGCCGGTTCCCACGCCTGGCACCAGTGTTCCAGAGGCCTCCTGAGCAACCGTCACCAACCCCTCTGAGGAACCCATGCAGATTGACTGGTCTCTGCTCACGGAGTCCTGCATAAAGAGAAGATCTCCCTCTACGTGTTGCCTCGCTCCTCTTCGGCGGTTCTTCTCGGACTTCCGTGGCTGCGGCTCCACTCTCCTACACTAGACTGGACGTCTAGAGAAGTAACTCGCTGAGGTCCTAATTGCCTGGGCCGTTGTCTGGTGGCACCTCGCCAGGTGCTTTCCTGCTCTCGCTCGACCCTCCGCGAGTCATTGCCCTGCCTGCCTGCCGAATATCTGGAGTTCGCCAAAGTTTTCTCTGAGAAGCAAGTGGAGACCCTCCCTCCTCATCGCCCATACGATTGTCCTATCGACCTGCAACAGGGTGCCAGTCCTCCTTGGGGCAGAGTCTACCCCTTGTCCGTTCCCAAGACACAAGCCATGTCGGAATGTATACGGGAAAATCTCCAGAAGGGGTTTATACGGAAGTCCTCCTCGCCCGCGGGTGCGGGATTTTTCTTCGTGAAAAAGAAGGACGGTTCCTTACGGCGCTGCATCGATTACCAGGGTCTTAACAAGATTATGGTGAAGAATCCGTACCCTCTACCATTGATCACAGAGCTCTACGATCGCCTACGGTGTGCGAAGATCTTCACCAAGTTGGATTTGAGGGGGGCCTACAATCTGGTCCGAATCCATAAGGGTGATGAATGGAAGACGGCCTTTAACACCAGGCACGGTCACTTTGAGTACCTGGTCATGCCATTTGGACTATGTAATGCACCTGCCGTCTTCCAGGAGTTCGTGACTGACATTTTCAGGGATCCCCTTTATGCCTGTGTCCGCAGAAAACAATGTGAAGGCAGACGCCCTCTCTCGCGCCTTCAATGTGGTGGGTGAAGAAGTGACCCCAGAGCACATAATCCCCCAGAGCGTCTTGTCTCCGCAGCTCCTGTCAATCTCCGGAATGTCCCGCCGGGGAAGACATACGTAAGTCGTATCCTGAAGTGGGGACACTGCTCACTGGTGGCCGGTCAACACGGTGCTCGCAAGACGTTACTCCTGATCTCGCGGTTCTATTTGTGGCAGGACCTCCTGTGCCCGCAACAAGACACCTCGCCACAAACCAGCGGGGCTCCTGCACCCACTACCCATCCTTACCCAACCATGGTCTCACGTGGTGATGGACTTTATAACCGATCTCCCCCCTTTGTCCGGTAACACCGTTGTCTGGGTGGTCACAGATTGGTTTTCTAAAATGGCGCATTTTGTCCCATTGCCAGGCCTGCCCTCCGCCCTGCGCCTGGCTGAGCTGTTTTTTTACCACATTTTTTGTTTGCACGGGTTTCCTCTGCAGATCGTCTCGAATCAAGGGGTCCAGTTCGTTACTAAATTCTGGCGGGACCTTTGTTCTCAGTTCCAGGCGAAGCTTGATTTCTCCTCGGCTTACCACCCCCAGACGAATGGTCAGGTGGAAAGAGTCAATTAGGTTCTGGGGAGTTACCTGCGCCACTTTGTCTCAGCGCGACTAGATGACTGGTCCAACTTGCTTCCGTGGGCGGAATTTTCATATAATTCCCTAGACTCAGAGTTCGCGGGTGCCTCTCCCTTCTACATCATGTACGGCCTGCATCCCCGCCCACTTCTCCCGATGGCATCCCTGACTGAGGTCCGGGCAGCGGATGCATTGGTCCAGGACATGAAGGGCATCTGGACCCTGACCCGCCAATCCCTGCTCCATGCTTCTGAGCGCATGAAGGCTCAAGCAGATAAAAGAAGAAGTCCTCCTCCAATCTTCTCCCTGGGTGACAAGGTGGGCTGTCGGCCAAATATATCCGCCTCAAACTGGGATCCCGCTTTTTGGGACCTTTCAAGATCCTTAAGCGCATTAACCCGGTGGTCTATAAACTCCAGCTCCCACCTACCATGCGCATCCCGAACTCCTTTCATGTCTCGCTACTAAAACCCCTGGTCCTGAATCGTTTCTCTCGGAAGACTGTCCCTCCATCATCTGTGGCTGATGCCTCTAATGTCTTTTTGGTCAAGGAGATCTTGGGTATGAGGAGGACTAGAGGGAAACGATATTCTCTCGTTGATTGGAAGGGGTTTGGGCCCAATGAAAGGTCTTGGGAGCCAGAAGAGAACATTCTGGACCGTAACATAATCCAGAAATTCCTTCAGACCATAAAGAGGGGGCGGCCAAAGAGGGGGGGGGGGTACTGTCACAGATGTGCCTGCGACCCTCGTCCCAGGTCGCAGGCGCATCCGTGCCCCGCTGCTGCCGGCCCCAAGGCGCACATACCCGGCCACGCTCCTGCCGCTGCTGTCTCTGTCCCTCGGCACGCGCAGGCAGTGTTAAATTTAAAGGGCCAGCGCACCAGTAATTGGCTATTGCTGGTCGCTGCCCCTATTTAAGCCTGCCTCTTCCTAGTAACCTCGCCTGATCTTTAGTGCCCATTGCCTATAGAGAAAGCGTTCTGTGAAGTGTTGTCTTGATTAGCGTGTACCGTACCTTCTTGCCTACGTCCCTCGACCACGAACCTCTACCGCCTGTCCTGACCTTATTGCCTGTCCCCAACTACGAGCCTGCCTGTCGAATCTATACCACGCCTACCCTTGGCCGCCATCGCGAGTAAGTCCCGCCAGTGGAAGCGACCAGGTAGACTCCTGCCGCAGCAAGTCCATCCCGCTTTGCGGCGGGTTCTGGTGAAAACCGGGACCTACTTAGATTCCGCTCCCTGGCATGGGCTTCCACCATCGCTTGCGGTGGTCCAGCGGATCCACTACCTCTGTGCGTTACAATTTGCAAAGTACCAGAACTGCTGAAACCTTTCAGAAGTCACCCCATCTTGGATTCAACAATCTCCAGATAGCTCATCTAGGGGTGTATTGTGCATTTTTGGCCCACAGGTGTTTATTTAGCTATGGGCTGTGAAAAAACACATCTACAATTCCGCCATTATTTTTTTAGTTTAATTTTTATAGCGTTCGTCAATAACTTTATTATGTGGGTCGGTACAATTACAATGATATACATTTTATATAGGTTTTTTATGTTTTGTTGCTTTTACACCATATAAATGTGTTTGTAAAAATTTTTTAATTTTTATGTTGTCATAGTCTGATAACCATAACGTTTTAATTTTTCTGTGTATGGAGCTAAATAACCCCTTCCCAACAATGGAATAAAAAGCTATCAAACGCTCTAATTTACCAATTAAATCGTCATTTCATCCCGCAAAAAACAGTCCTTATACAGCTTTTTATACGGAAAAATAAAAAATTTATGGCTCTCAGAAGACAGCGATACATAAATATTGTTTTAAACAATAAAAACACTTGCTTCAACATAAAAAAACGATATAATTTGGGCATCAACGTAATCGTATCGATCCACAGAGTAAAACTAACTTGTCATGGATACTGCACAGTGAACGCTGTTAAAAATAAAAATAAAAAACACTACTAAGATTGCAGTATTTTCGTCACCCTGCCTTCTAAAAAATTGATTTAAAACTAATCAAAAAGTCTTGTCCCCAAAAAAATGATACCAGTAAAAACGTCAACTCATCCCGCAAAAATCAAGCCTCTACACAGCTCCATACATAGAAAAATAAAAAAGTTATGGCTCTCAGACTATGGCGATCCAAAAACGTGTTTTCCTTTTTGGATAAAGGTGTTTTTATTGTGTAAAAGCAGTAAAACATAAAAAAATACAAATTTGGTATTGCTGAAATTGTATCGAGCTGCTGAGTAACGCTAGCACGTCATTTGTACCGCACAGATATCGCTGTAAATAATAAAAATAAAAAACTACCAGGAATGCTGTATTTTGTTCAAAATGCCTCACAAAAAACTTATTGAAAAGTGATCAAAGCGTCATATGCACCCCATAATGGTAGTAACATCAACTCATCCTGTAAAAAACAAACAAATAATCAGCTCTGTATACAAAATAATGGAAAAGTTATGGCTGCCAGAATAGGACAACATAAAAACGCAATTTTTTATAGACCTCTTTCTATTGTGTAAAAGTAATAAAACATGAAAAAAAACTGTATAAAATGTATATCATTGCAATTGTAGTGACCCCCATAGTAAAGTTGTACTGTCATTTATCCTATATGGTGAACACTGTAAAAATGAAGCCCAAAAAACAATGGCGGAACTGCGTTCCCCCCTCCCATTTTCATAGCCCAATACTAAAAAAAACTATGGAACACCTGTGTGTCCAAAATGCACAGCACACCCCTAGATAAGATCCCTGAGGGGTGTTGAATCCAAAATGGGCCAACTTCTGGAAGGTTTCACCTGTTCTTGTACTTTGTGGGGCTTGGCAAATGCGACATGACACCCACCAAAATCTGCGTTCCAAAGCCAAATAACACTCCCTTTCTTGTACGACCTGACATGCGCCCAAACAGCAGTTTACACCCGCATGTAGGGTATTGCTGATCTTCAAAGAAATTGTGTAACAAAATTTGGGATGCTTTTTTTCCAGGATTCCTTGTAAAAATTCAACATTTTCAGCTAATTTGCAGATTGTTGGGAAAAAATGTTTTTTTCATTTTCTCAGCCTAATGCTAAAAAAATTTGAGAAACACCTGTGGGGGGGTCAATAAACTCACTGCACCCTTGGATATATTCCTTAAGGGGTGTAGTTTCCAATATGGGGTCTTTTTAGAGGTGTTAATTAAGTTTTAGCACCTTAGTGTGTCCGCAAACCTGAAATGGCGCTTAAATAAAATCGGAATGAAAATGAAACCCCAAAATCCAGGAGGTGCTCCTCCTATTCTGAGGCTTGTGTATGAGCCAAATAGTGCACTAGGGAAACATATAGGATAGCTCTGAAAACGGCAGAATCTGGTGAATCAATATTAAGTTGCATTTCCTTGATCACATTTACCGTGTTGTTGTGAATAATGGATAAAACTTGAAAATCTGCAAAAAAAGTAACATTTTGAAATTTCACCTGCACTTTGCTTTAATTCCCGTGAAACACCTAATGGGTTAATAAACTTCCTAAATCATGTTTTGAATACTTTAAGGGGTGTAGTTTCTTAGATTAAGTCATTTATGGGGGTATCTACCATACAGGCCAATCAAAATCATGTTAGAACTGGACTGGTCCCTAAAAAAATGTATATTGCAAATTTTCTTGAAAATTTTAAAATTACCATTAAATTTCTAAGCCCCCTAATGTTGTAAAAAATAAGACATTTATAAAAATGATGCCAACCTACAGTAGAGATATGGTAGATGCTAGTTATAAACTATTTTGAATAGAATAACTGTCTTAGATGCAGAAATTTGTGTAGTTTGAAAATGGTAAATTTTTCAAATTTTTCATGATACTTTGATATTTTTCACTAATAAACAAGGACTTTTTGGACAAAAAATTCTTACTATCTTAAAGCACAATGTGTTATAAGAAAAAAATCTCTGAATCACATGGATAGGTAAAAGTGTCAAAAAGTTATTCTCACATAAAGTGACACATGACAGATTTAAAAAATGGGGCTCTGTCAAAGACGCCAAAACTGGCTCCGGCGGTAAGGGGTTAAGGGCTTGTTTTTTGTGGAATGAGCTGACATTTTCATTGGCACTATTATAGGGTGCATATGATACTTTGATCTCGTTTTATCAAGGTTTTTGAGAGGCAGAATGAACAAAATACAGCAATCTTGGTAATGTTTTTTATTTTTATTTTTTACAGTGGTCACCCTGCAGTATAAATTACATGCTAACTTTACTCAGCAGACTGATACTATTATAGTAATACCAAATTTATATTTTTTATGTTTTACTGCTTTTACACAATAAAAACCACTTTTATTTGGAAAAGAACACACAATTTTGCATCGCCATGGTCTGAGATTCATAACTTTTTTAATTTTCTGTGATAGGAGCTGTGTAGAGGCTTGTTTTTGCGGGATGAGTTGACGTTTTCTTTGGTACCATTTTAGGGGGACATTAATTTTTGATCGCATTTGAATCCGTTTTTGGGAGGCAGGTTAAACACAATACGGCAATCCTGGTAGCGTTTTTTTTTTATTTTTTACAGCATTCACCAAGTAGTATATGTGACATGTTAGTTTTTCTCTGCTGGGTGATATAATTTATATCATTTTCTATGTTGCAGCAGTTAAAAAAAAAGGTTTTATTGTGGAAAAAAATGTATGCATCATTCTTTGCTGATTGCCATAACTTTTTCATTATTCCATAAACGGAGCTGTGTAAGGGCTTTTTTTGCGGGACAAACTGGCGTTTTCATTGGTACCAATTTGGGGTTCATATGACTATTGATTGCTTTTTGTTCCATTTTATTTGCAGCGGGATGAACAAAACCGCAATTCTGTCATCTTTTATTTTACGGATTTCATCATACGAGTTAAAATATCATGACAGATTTATGGGTTAGGTCGTTACGGATTTTTTTTTTATCCTTTTACATTTTATTACTTTTTTCTTTTGTGGTGTAAGTGTAGTGTTTTTTTTTCTAGGACATTTGTAGTGTTTTTGTACCCATAGACCTCAATTGTTTGCATGTGTGCATGGGGGCCATGTGTTATTTAAAAATATTTTTTTTTGTGTTTTGCAATGGAAAAAAACTCATGTATTACCACAAATTATTTAAAATGTAAAAAAAACTACAAAACTGTCAAAAGTAACGTAAAAACTGCAAAGGAAGCCCAAAAGTGTATTTACATTACTCCGTAAGATAAATGTCTTAATTATATATCTGTATTCATTACTTGCAATTTAGCTCTACACAGTCAATTTAGATTCTCAAAACGCAGATATCGGATCTTCAGCTATACTTACATTTTTAACATAAGATCCACAGGTGTGTAAATGCTATCAGGTAAATCCCCTTTTAAATCCCCAATTTAAACATTGGTAACCTGCATCACAACAATGTGAATAGGATTATTATTTAAATGCAGCAGTAAGGTTTCAGCTCATGTGACCATAAGTGTTAGGGTATGTTCACACGGCGTATTGTGGCTTTTAATGTGCGCTCCGCAATTAGCTGGGTGTGTTAGAATTACGGGAGTGGAGGGGAGATTCGGCCCCATTCACCTCTATCCGGCGCATAAAACCGGGAAGAAGTGACATGTCGGGAAGACATAGGTAATTCATAGCTCTCGGTGAGAGCTAGGAATTGCTATAATTGCGGGGCGCGTTTCAGGTGTACTGCAGTGCAATTACACCCCAAAATATGCCCCTCAATTACGCCATGTGGACATACCCTTAGAGAAAAGTATCAATTTGTAGCACTAGCTATAAATTGCCAATATCAAAGAGTGTGAAGAAAACCTTAGGGGCCGTTTATCCGGTTTAGCGAAGAAAAGTCCTCCCCCTTCACATAGATATGTTCTTCTGCCGCCCAAAAACTGGACGGAAGAATGAACATCTTCTATGTTTTTTGGACCGCCGGCAGTCTGAAAAACCACCGGGCGGAAAACCCGTGCAGTGGGGACTGCTGCGCGGGTTCTCCATGGAGGCCCGTGTTAAAAGTTTTCACCCGGTTTGCAGACGGTTTTCAAAACCAAAACCCGTGCCATGGGGACAAGGCCTTAGGGTACTTTAATACAGTGCGTTTTTGGTGCGTTTCATTTCTGCAAAAAAACACACCAAAAATGCACCAAAAACGCACTGTGTGAAAGCACCCTTAGGGTATGTTCACACAGCATCTTTTAGATGTGTGTTTAGATCCGTGTTTCGGACCCAAAATGGACCACAACACACATCTAACAATGTGCAGTCTGATTTACATTGCTTCCAATTTAAAACACGCATCAGCGTTCAGACGAGTGATCGCTGATGTGTGTTTTACATGCGCTTTTCTGATGCGTCTTTCGGATCCGTTCAAAGAATTGTCATATCAATTCTTGATCCGTTTGATGCAGCAGACGCCCTATTTAAAACTATATGGTGAGTTTCTGCTGCAGCAAAAATCACACTTCACACTTTGGCTATGTTCACATGGGTTAAATTGGGGCGCATTTCACCACGTATTTCGTGGTGAACTGCGCTCTAATACGAGCGAAATTTACCCCAGTCATTACGGTAATCCACAGTTCTCATAGAGAACTATGGATTACACCTCCTCTCCCCGGGCGCACAATACGACGCACGGGGAGATAAGTGACATGTCATTTATACACAGCGCTTACGTGCCGCGAGTAGCAACAGTCTATGGGGCCGGCGTGTTGCCGGCCCCCCGCATCGTGGGAGTACGCGAGCTCCTGAACACCCCGCGTAATTGCGGGGCGTACTGTACGGCTTGCAAATAGCCGTGTGAACTTAGCCTTCGGGTGCGTTTTGGATGCTTTGAACGCAGTCCTTTCAATACATTTTTCGGATCCAAAAAACTTATTCGAAACACTGTGTGAACATCCTCCATACGAATACATGATGTAGATGTCAGATTTCACTTTTCATTGCGTTCTATTCAATGTGGCGTTTTTACAACACATGGAGCAAATGTAGACAGATGTCCATATTGTACAAAAAAATGTTAAGATTTGATGTTTTTTTTTTTTTACCTAAATCTTTATTGGATCTCTCCACTTCACTCCCGTAAAACATCTCCCGTTCCATACATCTTCTTCCACTTACTCTTATGAACAATCCTAAATAAAGTCCTGTATGATTCCCTGGTTTTTCTGTAATCACTGTCATTGTGGGACTAAGTGAATATGTCTGCAGTAGTAGGAAGCAGTCTTATAATGTCAGTAAAGAAATAATGATGTACAGAAATGAAGATATTCAAGAAATTAAAAATTTGAGGGGAGATTCTGCTCATAAAGTTTATTTTTATACACTGCAGGACCCGAGACAAGAGACACTTCTGGACCTACTATTAACCAACATACCAGACAGGATGAAAGTACAGGTTGAGGGTCACCTAGATAATAGCGAACACAACATAGTAAGTGTTTCTTTTAAATAAATGTTTAGTAAGGTTGTTACCAAAATATAAGCTTCAGGAAGACCAATTTTATTAGCTAATAGAGGACCTTATGAACGGTCACAATGTCCTTAAAAATAATAGAACAGATAGTAAATGGGACATTATTAAAAGTATCCTTAAAGGGGATGTATCGCTTCCTTACTTCGGCTGATTCACACTGCTCTTAGCTTCTCAACTCTGTGAATGCAGGGGCGTTTCTTCCCCTCCCAGCTGGATGACATCATCCCCCTTCACTGCTGGCCTGAGACTCCCCCCCTTCCCTCTGAGTCCACATATCACTGTGTCTCTCCCTATCAGTCTTATTTTATAAGAGCTGTATACATACCACAGGCTGCATTCAATCTAATCTGAGCACTGATCTCTCACAGCTGGAGATGTATTACAGCTTTCTAAGAAGGCACAGATCTGCGTGTATGCAGGAGAGTTAGGCACAGGGACAAAACTGTCATGTTTTCTCATTGTACAATCTGCTGCAGTCTGTTTCTGCTAGGTGTGGAACAGAAAATGTACGGCCCCTAACTCTGAGTCGACACACAGCTCCTGTGAATTGACCCAGGGGCTGTATAGAATGTAAATGAGCTCTCAGCTAGTGAATTGCAAGGAGGAGGGATTAGGAGGGATTAGACCCACACTGGATATCAGTGTAAATAAAAACACAAGATAAGGGACACTGTGAGAACAAGGCAGCTTTGCTAATGACATCCAATTGCAAAGTTGCTTGTTTTCACTGTCCCCTTATTCTGAAGACCATTTAATGAAACGATAACACCCCTTTAACAGGTATTGTAAAAGATACAAAACTTGTAGGAATAAACATCTTAAAATCAGGAGAAAACCAACGTGGTTAAATAAAACTGTAAGGCCATGTTCACACGGCTTATTTGGGCACGTATTTGCGCACTGCGCAAATTACGGGCTGAAATCCGTCCCTGTCATTATGGTAATCCACAGTTCTCATAGAGAACTATGGATTACGTCTCCTCTCCCCGCTTGGAGAATCCGACGAGCGGGGAGATAATTGACAGGTCATTTACTAGCGGCGTATACACGGCGTATAGTCTATGGGTCGGCGAGGTGCTGGCTTCCCGCTCCCGCCCCGCCCCCATCCACACGGCGTAATTGCGGGGCGTAATTACGTCCCGCAATAAAGCCGTGTGAACATGGCTTAAGGCCAGGTCTACTCAGCACAGGATTTTGTTAGTTTTTTCAGCAGATTCAGTATTTTGAATCTGATGAAAAACAAAACCAATCATGTCCTGTGCTACATAAACCACAGTGAAAAATCTTTTACCGTCGCTTTAAAAATCCGGTGAAATATCCAACATGTTGTATTTTCCGCCGGATTCTGCTTGGATTAGCCATCAGTCCCGTACATTCAAATTCAAAAACCAACTGTAGTTTTAGCGCAAACCAGCACCAAAAATCGTGGTCCAGCAGTGACAAAATTCCGTTGGGTTTCCGATGGTATTTTGTCATATGCTGTGTAGACCTAGCCTAAGAGTACGACAACATGGTAAGTGTAAAATACCGGTCGGATGCTGATTAAGAATCTGGCTGGTATTTTATTGTCTTTAGAATAGTTTTTGGGGACGGTTCTGTCTGCGGTTTGCGGATTCGCCCGTCCCCCTTAATCGATGAATAACAAAACTTCCACCCCGAAAGCCGGTCAGAAGTTTGTGCATGTTCCGAATTTTTCAGAGCACCGGCGGTGTGAAAATCCGCCCAGTAGAAAAACCATACAGATTTGAATACTGGGGAGATTTTCTATTGATGTCTATAGGAGTAGTTGACAGTTGGTTTTCAATTCCAAAAAATGTCTGAAAAACCAACTGAAAATCCTTGCCGTGTGGAAGTCCCCTCAGAGGCACAATAAATAATAGGAAGAAAGTGTAGAAGATCTTGAAGCAGGAAGGTAGTGGCCAGGCATTGAAATGTATAAGAAGAAAAATAAATTGTGCAAAAGACAAATAAAGGCTGCAAAGATTGGAACAGAGGGGATTGTTGTCAGAGGAAGCAAAATAGCTCCAAATAATCTTTAATTACATAAATAGATCTAGAAGCCTAGATCTGAAAGTGTTGGTCCCTTCAGAAATAATCTGTTTGTAATAGTGGAGGAGGAGGATGAAAAGGACAATTAGGCTATGTCTACATAGCACAGAAATATAGTCGGATTTTTGGCAATTTCAGTATTTTGAAACCGCAGAGAATCCGATGGTACACTGTGCTGCATAGAAAGCAATGAAAAGCCCATGTTACTTCATGGGTTATTAACCGCTGCCAGTGATGGACTGGCCCACCGGAGGGTCCTCCGCGGCCCCGTGGTACCTCACCGCACTGCTGCCTCTCCTTGGCCAATGTCGGGCAGAAGAGGAAAGTGCTTGGCTGGG
Organism: Phyllomedusa bahiana; assembly: GCA_025379985.1. Taxonomy (NCBI): domain Eukaryota; kingdom Metazoa; phylum Chordata; class Amphibia; order Anura; family Hylidae; genus Phyllomedusa; species Phyllomedusa bahiana. Next base: position 59,231 of record JAODAL010000775.1, read on the forward strand.
AAAGAGGTAAGGTAAGTATTAGTGTTCTTATTTTTATTGGTGGACACATATCTATATACTGCCTGTGGAGACATATATATACTGCCTGTGGGGACCTATATCTATATACTGCCTGTGGGGACCTATATCTATATACTGCCTGTGGGGACCTATATATACTGCCTGTGTGGACCTATATCTATATACTGCCTGTGGGGACCTATATCTATATACTGCCTGAGGGGACCTATATCTATATACTGACTTAGGGGACCTATATCTATATACTGTCCTGCCTGTGGGGACCTATATCTATATACCTGCCTAAGGGGACCTATATCTATATACTGCCTGTGGGGACCTATATCTATATACCTGCCTGGCTGAGGTGACCTACCTATATACTGCCTGTGGGGACCTCTATTTGTATACCTGCCTGAGAGGACCTATATCTATATACTGACTTAGGGGACCTATATCTATATACCGTCCTGCCTGTGGGGGCCTATATCTATATATCTGCCTAAGGGGACCTATATCTATATACTTCCTGTGGGGACCTATATCTATATATCTGCCTGCCTGAGGTGACCTACCTATATACTGCCTGTGGGGACCTATATCTGCATACCTACCTGAGGGGACCTATATCTATATACTGACTTATAGGACCTATATCTATATACCTGCCTAACTGAGGGGACTTATATAGCTTCCTATCTGAGGGGACCTATACACCTACCTAATTGAGGGTACTTATATACCTATAAGTAAGAAGTTGCTGGAAAAGTGAGGATTCTAAGATATTTGTGTCCAAATCTGCAGGAACGAGTGTTGGTTGGGAGCAGTCAGCATGGTGGTGTGGACCAGATGGAGAAGAAAAGGGAACATGAACGACTCATCGGAGAAACGTTACATGTGAGTCACTAAATGTACCTGAACTGTAATCGCTTAGATGTGTGCCAAGTGTAATGGTTTATATTCAGTAACGGTGTGGCGGTAATATTCAGTCACTATGTGGTGGTGATATGTGGTCAGTGTGGTGGTATTATTCACTCACAATGTGGGGTTGATGAGAGGTCATGGTGTGGCCCCATTATTCAGTCACTATGTGGTGGTGATATGTGATTATGGTGTGGTGGTATTATTCAGCCACTATGTGGTGAACATATGTGTTCATGGTGTTGGGGTATTATTCAGTCACTATGTGATGGGGATATGTGTTCATGGTGTGGCAGTATTTCGTCTTAATTATTAGTAATTTTAGCCTTGGGATTCTGGTTTTTTGTAGCAGTGTTACGACCATTATTTAGTGGTATTATACTCAGTACTTTGTGTTATAGCTTTTGATATATTTTTATTGATATAAAATGTGTTATTTGGGAAGGGGGACATATATCTTTAGACCATTTATGTTCAGCACCGGTGTCCTGCTGCAATTAGGTGAGGGAGAGTCAAAAGCCCCAGCGCTCCATCTTGATTACAGATTAGTGTGATGATGTCATCACATCGGTCTGTTTAAGTTGAAGCGAGACTGTGCGCCACAGACGAGACACTGTACAGGTGCTGGATACAGCGATGCAAAGTTTGCCCCTAAAATAAACTTCTCTGGTGGATCCTAGGCATCCCAGTACGACACTGACCGCTGCGTTTAAACATGTTACAAAATCTGTTGGAGTTTTGCAGTTTGCTGTTGGTTTCCCACAGATTCAATTGTATGGGCCGATGGCAAAACCTAAAGCCAAAAAACGCGGTCCTGCATAAGACAAAAAAGCTGTCGACCCTAGCCTTAAACACTTTTCTCTCTGATGGCCTGATAAGGGATAATATCAATTTTCCATTAACTCTCAACTGCTTAATTGAGCGTGAAATGCAGCATCACCTGAAAAGCATCAAAGGGGTTTTCTCATTTCGCGATTTGGCAGCTGTTTATGCTGGTTGCTAAGCAGAGCTTGTGAAATGGAGGGGCATGTCTCTCCTCCCAGCAGTGCATATCTTCACTCTCTGCAGACACACCCTACACTCTGCACGTTTATTCTGTGTGAGCTGGGGGAAGGGAGAGGTTTTCAGCTGTCTTTGGAAGTGAAAAGCTAAGTGTAACTCCATAGTGTATATCTACATTTCTCGCTCTTTCTACATACTTTGTAATTATAATGGGCATTTGACATTCAGGACTCTTGGAAAGATGGGTGATTTTTTTCCCTCTGTCTCTCACACACAGTGATATATCATGCAGATTATTACACCTCTGACCTCTACAGATCTGCAGAACAAAACTATATCTGTTTGTGTTTACACGGGACTGCACATGATTGCTCTCTCTGCTGCAGGGCCCCTGATCGCTGTCAGTGAATCTCCCCGCACACTCCGTCGCACCACCTATGATTGCTGTCAGTGAATCTCACCCTCCCCCTGCACACTAAGGCGTAACCTGACGTGGGATCAAACTTCGTTACTAAGCACTAATGAAACAGCCCGTTCTCTTAAACCATAGCATTTTGCTTATGGTAACCAAGGACGTACATGCTTACATTTCTGGTCCCCTCATTTTAAACTATGATCTTCGTAGCGAGCAAACCTCTTTAACATAGGTCCGGATGGCATTCACCCCTGAATTCTGGGGGAAGTAAGTACTGTAAGAGACTTTTACTTTTAATAATTAAGGATTCTATAATGACAGGATATGTTCCACAGGATTGGCACATGGCAAATGTGGTGCCAATATTGAAACAAAGGTGTACAAAGTGCGTACTTTTTAAAACACATGGTGTATTGCGGTGCGTACAGTACGCGCACCAATATACTGTGTAAACATACCCTGAGTGAAGAGATGCCATACTGTTGTATCTCAGTAAAAACAACCATGTAACAGCATCAGCATGACTTTATGAGGGATCGTTTTTATGCAGTTCACCAAGTGGTATTAATGACGTTATCTCTATTCTGGAGGTAAGTTTGATTCCATCAATACCAAATTAATATAGGTGAACATGTATGAAACTTGGCTCCGACATGCCAGTTTTAAATCCATGTAGGAGTGTAGACTACGACAGTGTGTATGAAGGAGTGTTATGCTACAAACATTGCCGCATAGAGGGCCTTAGGGTATGTTCACATGGCGTAATTGTGGCGTGTACAATACGTGCCGCAATACGCCGGGTGTTTTGGGATTCGCGCTGACATTGACATGCATTACTCACGGCTCGTAATCGCCGCAAATAATTGACATGTTACTTATCTCCCCGCGCGTACAATACGGTCATATTGTACACGCGGGGCGACGGGGCTCTAAGAGAGCTATGGATTACTGTAATTGCGGCGCGCATCTTGCCGCGTATTAAGTGAAAATACGCGTCGAAAGGCGCTCCGAAATTATGACGTGTGAACATACCCTTATGTAAGAAAACTGTCTAGCAGTAAGACTGTCCTTATTGCTCATAGCAACCAATCAGAGCTCAGATTTTATTTATTCCTATATGAAATGAGAGGGGAGCTCTGATTGGTTGCTATGGACTCAGTCTTATGCTACCGTAAGACAATTTTCATACATAAGGCCCAGGGTGTCATGCACTATGCTTTGTCTCAGCCATGGTATGGATGTATATGGCAGTTTCGCACCAAACATTGGCGCATTTAAAAGTGTTGTGTCTAGTGCAGACCGCCATGTTTTGGCATACGACTATTCATCCATCTGTCAGACAGGGCTACTACAGTTTTTTTGGCCTTAAAGTACATGTTGCCAATAGTTTTATATTATATTTTACTACTTTAAAAAAAAATCAAAAATTTTCTTTGCATTGCCATTTTCTGAGACAAATAACCTATTTATTTTTCAGTCTACATAAATGTGACAGATTTTTTTTTTGTGGGCTGCGGGTATTTTCCTATTATTTTCATTCTGAAATACATATAACTTTTTGACTATTTTTCCTCCAATATTTTGAGGGAGGCAAAAAGAAACATGATGTAAATAAAAATGCTTTTTGTAAGAAGGGGTTAATAGATCAGAATTTTATGAATGTGGCAAAACCAATTATTATGCTTACCTTTATTATATTTTTTTTCAACTTGTAAAATGGCAAAAGAGGTTTTTTTTAAACTTTGAGGGCAGTTTTTCAAAAAAGAAAACAAAAAAAAGCTACTTAAAATGCTACTAAAATCACAGGTTTTGTTAGCTGGAGGTCAACAGGCAAATGTACAGCACACTACAGTTGTAGCTTTTTTCTTTGCAGTTTTTTTTTAATTTTAGGTAGATTTGTGGGTCAGTAACTTTTTTTTCTAGAATTACAGCATGCCATATGTGTAGCATTTTTTTCACAGTTTGTAGTGTTTTTCTTCTCATAGACCTCAGTTGTTTTTTTTCTGCACCAAAAAGGCGTGAGCATGGTTATTGCATTATTTGATGCTTCCGTGAAGTTCTTGTCCACACTGCACATCATGAGATGGATCACTTGATTTGTGATTGGAAAAAAAAAAACACACCATCAAAAAATGCATGCAACAATACACACTCAAAATGCTACAAAAAATATACATGAAGTCTAAAAACAAACAACAAATGCAGTTTTTTTTAAAATAAGTTATGGAAAATAGTGTGAATCGAACATTAATACTTTTAAAAAACGTTTGGAGTTTTATTTGCTCTAAGATACTTGACCACTAGGGGGCGCAAACACTTGTTCCCTATTCTGCAATGCTGATATAATCACAGTACTCTTATTATGCAGCAAGAGCAGTAAGATTTAAGCCCTGGGGCATTCAATTGACCTCTTGCTGCCATGTTAACTGGTGGCACCCTGTGATCATGTCCTAGGGACAAGGGGTGGGGTGATTAGGTGGTGTGAGGGGACACCGACTTTCTCTACTACTGCCTACATACTGTAGTTGCATTGACCGCAGTATCTAAGTAGTTCAACAGCTGAGATCATAGTTATCTACAGTCCTAGCCAATGAAGAATGCTGTGACCAAAGACCTCTAGCCAGCCTGAAACGCGTTAACAAGCACATACCAATTTTTTATGGATTTTTCTTCTCTACAATAAAGTTTTGCTTTTATGTGGATGGAGTGCTGACATAGTTTTCTTTAAGCAGTTAAGAAAACAGCAGACTTCTGCCAGGTTTGGAGCAGGCTCGGCTTGCGAGGCCACGCCATTCAAACTTTCCCACATCATGACATATCTCTACATCAAATGTCAGTAGAAGGTGACCTTGTAGACTGATTACAGAGTAGAATTCCAGTATTTACCGATAATACAAAGCTCTTCAAGGTAATTAACACTGAAGAGGATAATATAGTATTACAGAGAGATTTGGGTGAATTGGAGACTTGGGTGGAGACATTGGGGCTGCAGTAAATCTTAAGAGGGACATTCCCCATTTGAGACCTTTATGGCACTTCAAGGATAAATACCAAAAATGGCTGAGAAGTCGTGTTTCCACTTTAGTGAAGGCCAGAGAGCAGAATGGAGAGTCCTCTGCTCAGTTCTCCAGAAAGTGGATATGAGGCGCCTATTCTCATTGTAGTTTTTGGGGTTACAGAAGTGGTTGTTTCACAACTGTAACTAGAGAGAACAACATACACTGTATATCTTGTGGATTGGGCATGGCTGAAATAAATACTACTTTGAGGAAGAAGTCCAGAGACAATACAAAAACAGTTTTTACTGCATTATTCATTTAGGTTGCTTAAAATAGCATATACAGCCCTATTGTGCCAGCCATACAGTGCCCACCATAATGGTGCCCGACGTACAGTGCCCACCATAATGGTGCCAGCCGTACAATGCCCACCATAATGGTGCCAGCCATACAGTACTCACCATAATGGTACCCGACGTACAGTGCTCCAAAATGGAATGAGGCTGCCATTCCATTTTTGGTTACAGAAGGGTTGTTTCACAACGTAATAGAGAACAACAACACGATACTGTGGATGGCATGGCGAATAAATACTACTTTGGTAAGAAGTCCAGAGACAAACAAAAACAGTTTACTCATTATCATTATAGGTTGCTAAATAGCATATCACCCTATGTGCCAGCAACAGTCTCACCAATGGTGCCAGCTGTACAGAGCCCCCCATAATGGTGCCAGCCGAACAATGCCCACCATAATGGTGCCAGCCATAGAGTACTCACCATAATGGTCCCAGACGTACAGTGCCCACCATAATGGTGCCCGACATACAGTGCCCACCATAATGGTGCCAGCCGTACAGTGCCAAGCATAATGGTGCCAGCCATACAGTACTCACTATAATGGTGCCAGCCATACAGTGCTCACTATAATGGTGCCAGCCATACAATACTCACCATATTGGTGCCCGACGTACAGTGCCCACTTTAATGGTGCCAGCTGTACAGTGCTCACCATAATGGTGCCAGCGTAGAGTGCCCACCATAATGGTGCCAGCCATACAGTGCCCACCACAACTGTGCCACCATAAAGCTGAATAATCCTTTCTGAAGTATGAGGACAGAGACAAGACATGTTTGTGTCCTGATGGCTGGGGGACACATGGTGAGGCACAAGGGGCCGCATGTTATGTGCCCCCGGTATAGAGGAGAGAAAGCTTAATCATAGATGGGGATTCTTTACTGTAAGAGCTGTGATACTATGGAACTCAATGTCAAAAGAGGTTGTGATAGTGGATTAATGGAAGAAGCTCAAAAAGCACCTGGTTGTGTTTCTCGGAAAATATAATATGAAGTGTCATGGGTACACGATTGGGGAGATAGGACATTGATCCAGGGTGTATTCTGATTGTCTTATTAGAGTCAGGAAGAAATTTTTCCTCTTTATGAGGCAATCTGCATTTGCTTCATAGGGGTTTTTTGCCTTCCTCAGGATCAACACAGCAGGACTATAGGCTGGATTTGATGGACCTCTGTCTTTTTTCTGCCTCATCAACTGTGTAACCATGCATACAATTTCTCATGCGCAGGTATAAAAGATCCATAAGTGGCCCACAGCGTCCATATTGCACCTATTAGGTGCAGCAGGTTATATTGATTGAAGGTATTTCTAGTCCATAATGATAATACATCTACTTCTGGGACCCCAATAATAAAAATAAAAAAAAGCCTATGTTCACCTTCCCCGATTCTAGCGCTGCATCTCCTCGGTCTTCTGCTTTCATTCTTCTACTTCTGATTGGGGAGGTCACTGCTGCAGCCACTGATTAACTATAGTCATCATATCCCACTGCTTATATTACCACTTGAATCTGTTCCGATGTAAGTGACCAATCAGTGGCTGCAGCAGTGACATGCCCGTTCAGAAGTAGAAGAATAAAAACTGAAGACTGTAGAGATGAAGCAGTGCTGAAACTGGTGACTGGAGGAAGGCGAGCATACTTCACAACTAGACAAACTCTTTAAGCATATGGAGGCTTAAAGGGGTGTTGTCACCATGCTGTTTCACAGAGCCTGCTGTTCCAACCAGTTTTAGACTCACACTTCCTGGTTAGGCTGTAGTGATTGGCAATTCAGGTCTGCTATTCCTAGCTGAATCTCTTAGGGCCCATCCCGACGGCACAGGTTTTCGGTTGAATTTACAGACGATTTTTTGGTTTAAAAGCCGTCTGTAAACCGACTGTCAACCTTTCACATTGACTTTAATGGAAAATCCGTGCAGCACTCCCCACTTCACAGATTTTCCGCTGTATGTTTTTTTTACACTGCCGGCGGTCCAAGAAACTTAGAACATGTTCATTCTTCCGTCCGGTTTTCGGGTGGAACATGAACATGTGGGTGCAAAGGGTGAGGGCTTGAATCCTCAGTCTGCAGACAAAAGCTGTCCCCTGCATGCCAAAAAAAGACCTAATACCGGTAGGAATTTCCCGACCAACCCTTACAGTGACATGAGTGCAGTAGTTTTGTAAAATGTAGTGCACAAGGCTACAGAGCTCTAAAGCGTTTAGGTTTATCTGTAACCTAAATAAACAAGCTCCTGTGCTGGAGATAACAGAGCCAGGGGTGACTTTGTACAGGGCTGCTGGAGCAATGAGAGCAGAGAGTGATGGTTGGTGACCTAGAGAAATTTGTGTAAACAAGCAGGAGATAGAGATTTTATCTCTGAAACAAAGTAAAATTAGAACAGTTATGTATTTGGTAATACATTTACCTTTGCCTACATGTTTAATGCTAATCATTGTGGTGAGAAAACTCCTTTAAGTAAATCAAGTGCTTTTGGATCAGTAATATGGGATTAAAGGGGTTTTGCCACAAAGTGAGTTGCTTTCCTCTTATCTGGCTCAGGAGAAAATATAAACAAATCATTAATGCTGCAGAGGGGAGAGGGAGGAGGCTGAGCAGTGAGGAGCACAGAGGGAGAAATAAGGGAGCGTCTGCAATGTTCACTCATATAATAACATTACAACCAGTGGATTGTCTATACAGCCTAAAGCCTCATGCACTGCACTTTTATCAACAGTCCCTTGGAAGCTCATTCACGTTCCCTGACATCAGATAAGAAGTGCAGACAACGCAAGCGCGGCCAGGTCAGCTCCTGTCAGCTGCTGGTCGTGTCTAATGTAAACTTTTAAGTAACTAAGGGCTTGTAAAGAAAGCTGTAGCTCTCAGAGGCTTCACTTTTTGTAATCACATATATTTAGAAAAGTGATTAAATATCCATTTTGGAGGATCCTATGTCAACATTACATTGTAGCAAAACCCCTTTAAGTGGGTGAGTCCTTAAAGGGGTTGTCTCACTACATTGATTCACCTTAAATCGGTCCTGTTTCACTTTGAATTCAGGGGCGTGTTTACTGGATTCCACTAGGCTGCAGTAAAAGCCAGGTCTGTAGCTATAGCAACCAGTACTGGCAGCCTATCAGGATAGATCAAACAGGTCTGTAGCTATAGCGACCGGAGGAGCTGATGCAGCCCATACAAGAGGGGATACCTCAAAATAGGTAGGATACTGTTAATGGACATATATTGCAAAGTGAATTGTTTTTGCAAGATCTTACACATAAAAAGCAATCCTTGTAGCAAGACAACTCCTTTAAAGCATGAGCCTCGCCTAGATTTAGACTCTTCCTCATACTAACCACTTGCTTAAGTTGCCTGCCATCAGTTTCTTTTGTCTGTCCATCGATTATCTATGTAGTAGGTACATAACACGTATAAGTATGTCACAACAAAGAAAGAAACTCATGTTAATAAATTTATTTATTTACTTTATATATTAAGATGAATTATCCATATCTGAGCATCTAAAGTGGCGACAGTTGTCAGTGATCTTATCATCATATTTCACTTCCTTTTCTAACATAGGGGCTGTGGGAGCAGCTGCAAACACCTACACTGACCCATCCTTATTTTAGCCTGAAAGCCATCCCTGGACTAAACAATTGATTATCTTCCGCCAACTGTCCAATATAACTCTTGTATAGTATGAGTGTTTGACATATAACTGCAATGATGATTTTTTCACTATGGCTGCAAACAAGGGGAGAAAGGGCTCTGTGGGACACAGAACACAGTCCTCCGCTGATCTGCAGTACCATGGCTCCTCAATTATTACAATCCGTATGTTGTTTGCTGATAATTTAGTCATCTTTGTCCTTGGCTCCGTGTTTCAGAATACGGGTGAATTCTACGTAATTGAAGTTGCCTTTTTTGTCAATTGGTGCCTCTCTGTACATCTCATCCACCTCCTCGTCTGTAAAGCGGTCTCCCATGGTGGTTAGGAGCTCACGTAAATGGTCCTCATTGATGAAACCTGCAGAGCACAAACAAGGTTCAATGAGCAGACAAAGACCGGCATGTAAAAAATTAAAATAATAACAAAAACTATAGAGAAACAGGGATATAGATATTCTTTGTGCAATTGGTTTGACCAAAGGTGGCCCTACAGGGTCTAGATATGGCCATTGGTGTAGAGATATTGAGCATTCCTTATAGAATTAAAAAGACTGGATCCTTACAGTGGCTAGGAGGTCTAGGTCTAGGTCACCTTTAATAGCAGTCAGCAAGTCATTCCTCCATAATCCCCCATAAACGTGTATGATTGGCCAGGTGTGCATATGTTTTAAATGGGGAGAGTAGAGAAAGCCACTGCTAGACTTGGTGGCGTATGATGGGGCGGTAAAGTTCAACACGCCTGATCTTCTTTCTCATCTCATCATCTGTCTTCAAGAGTTGGAAGGCTCCACATGCACATTATGGCTCACCTGGCTCGTTTGATGTCCCAGGTAAGCCATCTTTTCTGGGGCATAAAGTGAGCAGTGGAATTACTTGTCATTATAGTATAATTAATTCCTTTTTGTGAGGTTTGACCTTTAACATAGTAGTTCTTTAATGCGGAGTATCACTTTTTGTGGTTTATTTTTATGTTCTGATCCAATCATTACTTCATTTCTAGAGCGACTCTTTTTCTGTCTTTTCTATCTGTTTGCCACGTTTCCTGTCTGAATGACATGCTGGGTCAGCCATCTTGCTTGGGGCAGATATTGATAAGTGTAATGGTTTGTCACTGTAGTATTAATTCAATACTTTTTCCTAGGTTTGGCATTTAATATAGTAGTTATTTTATGCTGGGAATCTTTTTTTGTGGATTTTTATGTTTTTCACTCTCACCTTGATTCTGGGTGTATACTTTCATTGGGTCATACAATATGACCTCTCCACTCTCCTGTCAACTGACCCTCTCCTCCTTCAGTTGTCTCTATTACTCTGTAATTAATGCATGCACTATATAAAGCTGGGTAAAACTGATAAGAAACAGCTCCTTAATGTGCATTGGGACATCCTCTTCTTCAGTGGTAACCATAGTTTTGGGGTAAGTATACACCAGTGGTCTCAAACTGCAGCCCTCCAGCTGTTGGGAAACTACAACTCCGATCATGCCCACTGTTATAGATTATACAAATGCATGATGGGAGTTGTAGTTTCCCAACAGCTGGAGGGCCACAGTTTGAGACCACTGGTATACACCAACATTTTATTTTGGTCATGTAAAATTGTCACTTTACGCTGTAATTGTTTATTACGCCTTACATGCACTTTGGCTTATTTATTTCTTACTTTATTATTTAAACATGTAGCACTTGCTTTTCACTGTCTTCATAACATATTCTATATGTAATTTAATTATGATTTTTTTTTTAAATATATATTTATTGTCCCTTTATATTTATTTATTCTAAACCACGATACTGATATCATGTGAATTATGTTATTGTGTTTCCCTATAAACTTATGGTGTATCTACTGTTTCCCATTGACCATTTGTGCATATTTTAATGTTTTTTGTATCCTTTTTAATATATGCAAAAAAAAATTGTCAGAATTTAAATTTACTTCTTGCTAGCCTTGGATTTGTATTTTTACACACTTATAGTACATGCATATTCGACAGTTGGCTGGTCCCATTGAAATCAGTGGGTTCACCCAATTATTGCTCTATCTATCTATCTATCTATCTATCTATCTATCTATCTATCTATCTATCTATCTATCTATCTATCCCTTAAAGGAGTGATCCTTTCTTGGTATTTCAGCATTGGTAGCTGACTTTTTAGAGAATGAGGAGGTGGCCATGCTTGCGCAGTACTCAACATTTATTTCTATGGGATTTCCAAATCTAGCTGAGCATATTTGCTTGACTATGTTTGGTACTATAGAAATGAACAGGGGGAACTGTGCAAGCCTGATCACCTTCCTAATCTTTGTAGTGGGCTCATAGCTCATTACCAGCCCGCCGCAGGAGCAAAACAAATGAGATGGGAAAACCCCTTTAAAGTTGGTCACAGAGAACATCTCACTTATTTCTTGTGTATTGAGCTGAAGTGTTAAAAAAAAAATTCTGAAACATTCTTTATGTGATCAAGTGGATTTAGACTGACCAAAGGCACAAAGAGAACTGCATATCCTTGATACAAGCCACTTGTCTGTCCCGCCACTGTCACCCCGTGAAGTCACGGTACTGGGGCAGAATGGAATTCAAGCTGTCCAGTCCTTTTTTCTGTGAGTCAAGCAGAATCGGGGGAGTCTGGTAAAAGCTTCTCCATGAATGAAAACAACTTCTACCAAACTGGAGTAGATTAATAGGACAAATGAATTTTTGACAAACTTTGGATTAATTTACTGGACAGTGTTTTTTTTATGTAAATGGTACACTTGGGGCGACATGCATGAAATTTGGCGTGCGAACACCAAATTTCATGCACCTAATAACTGCATAGAATGCTCCTGATTTATGAACCGGCTTTACAGTGGGTCATAAATCAGGCCCATTCTAGCACTCGGGCGAAAGTTTGGGATCAGGAATACCACTTTGAAAGTGGTAACCTGTTCCAACTGTAATGCCCCCAGAAATGCCGTAGCGAAGCTACAAATATGTAGCTTAGCTACGGTTCTAGTGCGCCCGCCTGCGGGGAGTGGCGTGCGAGAGATTTAAAAATGTATGAACAGGACTGCGCCTGATAGTGAGCTGTAAAGATGCCAGATATGTGGCGCAGCCCCGTTCATACATGTCGCCCTAGGTAAGTTACTGAATACTAAGCATGTAACTATATGAGATGCATTTTCACAGCCTGTTTGTCACAAAAGAGACATTAGTAATATGAATGTTATATATTTGGAGGAAGAGTTACAATTTTTGCTTTGGGGGCCCAAGAGCTTCTTTTAATAAACAGCAATTGTGTTTAATGTAGGTTAAGCTTGTTCAAAACAAATTTTTGCTGAGGGCCACAACCGCATCACGCTTGCCTTTAAAGGGCCAATGTAGGGTCTTGGAGGGTGGGTAAGGTGTCTGGGTAGGGCTGCCAGAGTGAGTCACCACCTGCTTATTGCTGATTAGAGCAGTGTGGAGGTGACCACTGAGGCTCTGAATCCAAGATGGCACCCACCTCCTCTACTAACACTGCAGCTTCTGCAAAGCATTGATTGCATCCTTCAGGGAAAGTGGAGAATCTATCCATTGCGTTCAAATTTGTTTCATTCCTGCCCGCTGCGTCCAAGTTCTTGCGGGCCACATGAAGCGAGGTGACGGGCCAAATTCTGCCTTGAGATTAACACTTGTGATGTAGGGTTTTGGTCAATTACAGAAGTTCAGTAGATATTTGTTGACATGTAAATTTCATCATATTATATATTTTCTTAGTCTTATTAACATATTCCACAAAGTGAATCCACACTTCATTCCATGAGAAATAACACCATGATCACTCCATAAAACATTTCATGGTGGGTTTTCAGTGACGATAATTTTGCATATTTACAAGGCTGGCACTGTATGCACTAACCAGCAAAGTCACAACAGAATCGTGTATGTGTGGCCAGAATAAAGGACAGAGGAGTAAAACCACATTATGTTAAATATCTATAGATTTTATCACAGGAAAGTTATAGGGAGTCTGTCACCATTTTTGGTGTACCAAGTTGGCGGTATGGCCAAAACTGGTTACAGACTACCCTTAAAAGTAACAAATTCATTTTGTAATGTGTTCAATTGTATGTACCTGTGCCTTCTTCATCAAAACAGGCGAATGCGTTCCTGATGACATCCTCAGGGTCAGTGCCATTAAGTTTCTCTCCAAACATAGTCAGGAACATTGTGAAATTTATAGGGCCAGGAGCTTCACTCATCATTCCTTCCAGGTATTCATCAGAGGGGTTCTTGCCTAAGAAGACCCAAACAGCAAATAAAGTCTGGTTAAGTAATCCAACTTTTAGCATCACCAATTTCCAAATACGAATACATTATTAGTTCATAATTTTTAAATTTTCTTTTATAAACTTAATCTGGGCTAGCTATGGTACCTCACTGTTGTGGACAATGAGAGCCTGCAGAGGACATATGGTAAGTAAAGACTGGCAGGGGACCAGGAAACAGTTAGCATAGGATTAAAGGGAATGTATCACCATTTCTTTTTTTTATAATTAAAATCATATAATGATACATAGACATTTCTTATCGGTCTTTTTCTGACTGTTAATTTTTAACATTTCTGCAAGAATATTCTAGATATGCCACGTGATCTGGGAAGTGTTAAGTGTGCAGGGAAGGGGAAAAGAGGCCATCACTTATTACGAATGGTGGATCCTGTGTTTGGCTTGTTTCACATCTGTGTCGAAGGTTTCATTCAGAACCTCCAATGCACTGGTGAAACCGGACACCAAAGGATCGGTTTCACAACAGACACCTATGGCACCTGAAAGGCCCTGTTGATTACAATGGGCCATTGGGTTTCCGCTGTGGTGTCCATTATTTAGACAGAAAAAATAACAGTTTGCTGCACTTTTACCTGCCTCATGTCAAAAACCTTGGAAGGCAGAACCAAAGGGGTGCAGCTTTAAAGACTGCCATAAAAAAAAACAATCCCTTTCAGCCACCTGATCTCCTGGGCTCTACAAAAAGCTGTTTTTCTGTGTGTCCAGATAGAACTACAGTACTTAGCTTTCTGTCATCAAACAGCTGATATAAAACTGTAGAAAGGCCACATAAAATTTTGGAAAAGTTCTCTACAAAAGAGTCTAAATATCGTTTAGAAATACCTGTTTACACTTCACAAACCCTTAATCTCTTCAAGACCAGTCTTTTTTGAATTTGGTTTTGCATTTTTACCGCCTCACCTTCCAAGAGTTAAAATTATTATTATTTATTTTATACATTTTTCCATCAACTTAGCAGTACAAGAGCTCTTTTTTTTTTTTTTGCCTCCCCGTCTTCCAAGAGCCATAACTTTTTTTTTTCTATCCACTTAGACAAGAAGCATCTTTTTAATGGTGCCATTGACCAAACAATAGAATTTACTGGGAAACCATAAAGAAATGGTCTAAAAGTGGGGGAGAAGATACATGTGCCATGCTTGCGATGCTGTTTTTCTTCCTTTTACGCCATTCACTCTTTAGTATAAGTGATGTGCTGTCATGTGCCATAAATCTCATATTTATTGGGCGATTTAAGGATTAAACACCTGTTGGGAATTTTTCCATTTAGCTCCTTATTAGGCTATGTTCACACGGCTTAACTGCGGGACGTAATTACACCCCGCAATTACGCCGTGTGGACCGGAGCGGGGCGGGAGCGGGGTTGTGAGGGGGGGGCCGGCACTTCGCCGGCCCATTGACTTGCATTACCAGCGGCGCGTATACGCCGCTAGTAATTCACATGTCACTTATCTCCCCGCCCGGTGGATTCGCCGAGCAGGGAGAGGAGACATAATCCATAGTTCTCTATGAGAACTGTGGATTACCGTAATGAATGGGCCCTTTTCAGCCCGTAATTCGCGCACTTTGGCGCGTAATTACGGACCGAAATACGGCCCATTTTAAGCCGTGTGAACATGGCCTTAGAGATCAGCAAGTTGTGCAAAAAGTACTGAACCACTGAACAGTTGGATGTGTGCATTCTGAAGGGAAGAGATGGTCTCATTTAGTTCATTTTAAAAAAATGTCAAGAAATGTTATGTTCCTTCATTTTTATATGTGTATTCAGTACAGACCACAAGTTTGGACGCACCTTCTCATTCCAACAGTTTTCTGTATTTTCAGGACTATAAAAATTGTAGATTCACACTGAAGGCATCAAAACTATGAATTAACACATGTGGAATTATATACTTAACAAAAAAGTGTGAAACAACTGAAAATCTGTTTTATATTCTAGGTTCTTCAAAGAAGCCACCTTTTACTTTCATTACTGCTTTGCACACTCTTGGCATTCTCTTGAGGAGCTTCAAGAGGTAGTCACCTGAAATGGTTTTCACTTCACAGGTGTGCCCTGTCAGGTTTAATAAGTGGGATATATTGCCTTATAAATGGGGTTGGGACCATCACTTGGGTTGTTCAGAAGTCAGGTGGCTACACAGCTGATAGTCCTACTGAATGGACTGTTAGAATTTTTATTACGGCAAGAAAAAAGCAGCTAAGTAAAGAAAAACGAGCGGCCATCATTACTTTAAGAAATGAAGGTCAGTCAGTCCGAAAAATTTGGGAAACTTTGAAAGTGTCCCCAAGTGCAGTGGCAAAAACATCAAGCGCTACAAAGAAACTGGCTCACATGAGGACCGCCCCAGGAAAGGAAGACCAAGAGTCACCTCTGCTGCAGAGGATAAGTTCATCCGAGTCACCAGCCTCAGAAATCGCAGGTTAACAGCAGCTCAGATTAGAGACCAGGTCAATGCCAAACAGAGTTCTAGCAGCAGACACATCTCTACAACAACTGTTAAGAGGAGACTGTGTGCAGCAGCCTTTATAGTAATATAGCTGCTAGGAAACCACTGCTAAGGACAGGCAACAAGCAGAAGAGACTTGTTTGGGCTAAAGAACACAAGGAATGGACATTAGACCAGTGGAATCTGTGCTTTGGGTCTAATGAGTCCAAATTTGAGATCTTTGGTTCCAACCACCGTGTCTTTGTGCGACGCACATAAGGTGAAAGAATGTATTCTACATGCCTGGTTCCCACCGTGAAGCATGGAGGAGGAGGTGTGATGGTGTGGGGGTCCTTTGCTGGTGACACTGTTGGGGATTTATTCAAAATTGAAGGAATACTGAACCAGCATGCATCTTGCAGCGGCATGCTATTCAATCCGGTTTGCGTTTAGTTGGACCATCATTTATTTCTTAGGACAATGACCCCAAACACCTCCAGACTGTGTAAGGGCAGTTTTATCAAGAAGGAGAGTGATGGGGTGCTACGCCAGATGACCTGGCCTCCACAGTCACCAGACCTGAACCAATCGAGATGGTTTGGGGTGAGCTGGACCGCAGAGTGAAAGCAAAAGGGCCAACAAGTGCTAAGCATCTCTGGGAACTCCTTCAAGACTGTTGGAAGACCATTTCAGGTGACTACCTCTTGAAGCTCATCAACAGAATTCCAAGAGTGTGCAAAGCAGTAATCAAAGCAAAAGGGGGCTACTTTGAAGAACCTAGACTATAAGACATATAAAACATATTTTCGTTCACCTTTTCTGCGTCGCACAAAGACACGGTGGTTGGAACCAAAGATCTCAAATTTGGACTCATCAGACCAAAGCACAGATTTCCACTGGTCTAATCTCCATTCCTTGTGTTCTTTAGCCCAAACAAGTCTCTTCTGCTTGTTTCCTGTCCTTAGCAGTGGTTTCCTAGCAGCTATTTTACCATGAAGGCTGCTGCACACAGTCTCCTCTTAACAGTTGTTGTAGAGATGTGTCTGCTGCTAGAACTCTGTCTGGCATTGACCTGGTCTCTAATCTGAGCTGCTGTTAACCTGCAATTTCTGAGGCTGGTGACTCGGATGAACTTATCCTCCGCAGCAGAGGTGACTCTTGGTCTTCCTTTCCTGACGCGGTCCTCATGTGAGCCAGTATCTTTGTAGCGCTTGATGGTTTTTTGCCACTGCACTTGGGGACAGTTTCAAAGTTGTCCCAATTTTTCGGACTGACTGACCTTCATTTCTTAATGTAATGATGGCCACTCATTTTTCTTTACTTAGCTGCTTTTTTCTTGCCAGAATAGAAATTCTAACAGTCTATTCAGTAGGACTATCAGCTGTGTAGCCACCTGACTTCTAAACAACACAACTGATGGTCCCAACCCCATTTATAAGGCAAAAATCCCACTTATTAAACCTGACAGGGCACACCTGTGAAGTGAAAAACCATTTCAGGTGACTACCTCTTGAAGCTCATCAAGAGAATGCCAAGAGTGTGCAAAGCAGTAATAAAAGTAAAAAGTGGCTACTTTGAAGAACCTAGAATATAAGACATATTTTCAGTTGTTTCACACTTTTTTGTTAAGTATATAATTCCACATGTGTTAATTCATAGTTTTGATGCTTCAGTGTGAATCTACAATTTTTATAGTCCTGAAAATACAGAAAACTATTGGGATGAGAAGGTGTGTCCAAACTTTTGGTCTGTACTGTATGTGTGTGTATATACAGTATTAATATTTATCTGGTTAGTCTTTATTATCTCAATTGGTGTACTTTGATTTTTGATTGTGTTGACTTTTTTCTTGGTAATACAATATAACAATCAATATACTTTGTCATGCACGTAGCTGGAATCATGGTTTTAATCATTTGATCCTTTTAGTTACTATAAATGGTTATGTATTAATTATTTTTTTTCTACAAGTTAAAAAAGTAGGCTTTCTGCTTGTCCTCTGGCAAAAATGGTGAATAATTAACTGCATTACCAGACACAACCCATGGACAACAGAAACACTGTTTTTGAAAAAAATGAATTAGAAAAATAACATCAAATGTTTGCATACCTTTGTCTCACTGAAGATCATTAAAATCCTATCACTTTGCTTCAAGGTTAAGAGACATGACAGTTGTTTGACAAATAGTACATTACCTGTATGTTTGGTAGAATAATGATTTTTTTTTATTTACCTCTTTAGGCCACATCAGTGAGTATCGTTAGATTTACCAATCCACCCAAAAACAATACTAACTGGCATAATTGGGAATTATTCATGCATTTGATCTTTGTCAAGATATTTCTTATGCTATGAGCACTTTAGGTAGCTTGATTGTCTACATACCCATAGAGGCCAACATGTCATGCGATTTTAATTAAAACCATTTTTGGTCAATCATGTTGAAAGCCTCCTTAAACTCCTGGATCTGGGACTGGTCAAACATTGCGAAGACATTGGATGTGGCCCGCTGTGGCCGCTTCTTGGTGGTCTTAGCCTTGGTCTTCTTGCTGGACCTGTTGGTAGAAGGAGGGAGCCTATGGATAGACAATATATCAAAATAATTTATATATAAATAAATGTATAATTCTTTGTATCCAATTTACAATTTTATTTATGGTTTATTGTATGGTTCTAGCCCAGAGATTAGCAGTTTATGATAAGAAAATGATTTTTCTTAAATTAAGGGCGTTTTCCCATCCTAAACACTTATGACAATATATGCCATGAATGTCTGATTGGTGCAAGCAGGGGTGTCAATAGGGCAATAAAAGGGCCCGTATTTACTGTCAGGGGCCTAAATCAAAAGTGGACCTGATATGTTAAGAAATAGGAACTAGTAATGGGTGGGGGCCCCATTTGATTTGGCTGTATGAGGCCCTGAAACGGTTAATAGATTACCGATGGCAGCCCTGGGTGCAAGTCCCAGAAGTAGGAATTTTTTACTTCCTGTCCTCGTCTGTACTATGGCTTCATAGAACGGTGAGGTAGCTACCCTTGAGTGACTCTATTCATTGATTTTAGTGGGAGTTCAAAATACAGATGTGTAAGCCGGCTTTGCTAGACTTGGAACTATCATAGAAGTGAATGGAGAAATCAAGGCATGTTTGACCACCTTGCTGTTCTATGCAGCTGTGGCACAAAGAAGCAAGAGGGGCATGGGACCTCTATTCTCAACATAGGTGTGGGTGCTAGGAGTGGGATCTGAGCCCATTAGACACTTATGGTTTATATTGCTGTTGTATATAAAATATGAGCGGAAAACCTTTTGCATACTTAACTTACGAGCATGAATTGTGTGTGTTTGCTATTCACTACTAAAAAACGCACACACATACACACACACACACACACAACACGTTTATAATTTAAACTTAAAAACTTTCAGGGGTTGATCCATGTTTATTCCGACATGCAAAGTATTGCACACAATACGTTCTTATATTGTTAAAGTACGCTCTTGCAAGCACGTACTTTCAACGCGAAGAAGCTTTCTGCCTCGTATACTATTTCTCGGCAAGTCTAGATGACGCCGATGATTTTATACAGCACTCAATGAGTGTTGGACTTCTTGAATGATTTTACCGTATTTGCTGGGTGTACTTTGGAGCAATTACATGCCGAAATATGCCCTGCCGATATGTCATGTGAGCACCCCCTTAGTGTGTGTTAAATGTAAGTGGTCGTCATTTGACTTTTGCTAGAGAAAAACATTGCAGGGATGTGGGAAATGTGTAGCTCACTCGCATGTGTCAGAAAGCTATTTATTTTGTGTATTTGTTCTTTGAGTTTTTGTGAATGACACATCAAAAGGTGACACTTCCTAATCAAAGCAAAGAGTTACTGGAGGGAAGTACTGATACTGTGACCAACACCTGTACATATGCATAAGCTGGTTGTATATGCTATGAGAGTATGTATAGACAAGTTACTTTTGACTGTTCACAACTAAGACACACATATATTTAGAATCAATACATTGCAAGTGCCAAAAATGTTAAATAACTCTTTGATAGCAGCAAAGACAATGATCATTCATTGTTTTATAAGGCTTTGTTCAATTTTAGAGTAAAAAAAATTAAAATAATAAAAACTAGGGTGAATCTGCCCGAAAAGCTATGATCACATGAATTTGAGCATTTTCATTATTAAACCACTTTCAGACCAGTCATGCCTCCAAAAAGAAATGCTGCACTTTGATAAAAGATTCCCATGGCAAAGCTCCTGAAATCTCTCAGCAAAACCAAGCCCCTCTCCAGGCTGACCAGATGTGTCACAGCCAACAGCGACCTGCTGAACCTCTCCAGCAGACTGAGGCACAACTGCAGTCTCAATGAAACAGATGAGCAGCAGCGGCTGCTCCACAGCAGACCCAAGCCTGTCTCTAGGCTGCCCAGTAGCAAACAAAGTTTTTAACCACACACAAACAAACCACTAAACAAAATAGACCCACGCAAAGCTGGGAAACTCTGCTAGCAATACATGACAACAACAGGATGCAAACATGTACTGTGTCTTAAAGGGATTTTCTCACGAATTTTATTTCAGAGTCACAAGCTGTTTTACATTCTGTCTCCTCAGGCTGTGGGTGGTTCTGTAGCTCGTATAATAACTGGTAGGTAGAGTTCGTATGTTGGCCACTAATTACCCTGCTTAGGAGCTCCGCAACTACACTTCACTTTAAGCTTCAGAACATAGCCGGGTAAACGGCTCGTAGCAAAAGTAGAAATTGAGAAAGGGGGAGTGACTCTCCCGAAACGTCGCGTGGTTACACTTACCGCCCGCCCTTCCGCTTACCTGCTCCAGGTGGAATGCCAAGTCTGATGGCGCCACGCTAATGCCTTGTGCATTGTGAAGCTCTTCTATGGCTATCTCGTTGACCACGGAATGATGCGCGGTTGAAGTGCAAGTATTTTCATATATTTGATACTTACTTTTATGTATGTGAATGAATAAAGTTCTACTTTTGCTACGAGCTGTTTACCCGGCTATGTTCTGAAGCTTAAGGTGGTTCTGTAGCAGCAATTAGCATATTTAGCATCTCTGTAACTAGCTTAACCATCACACTACTGACAAGTGCAGAAGAGGTTATCTTCATGAAACAAAAGGTACATGTGCTGTGGTTGAGAACTGAAACAATTGCCTTATCTGTAAACAGAAACTAATCTTATTATAGATAATTAATTTGCTCAGGACTGAGGGACTGCGCTCTGTCCAACCATGGGGTGATGTCATTCCTTGCTCTCTGCTCTAATGCATTTAAAAAGTTTAAAAAAGTGAAAAAAAGTAAAACATAAACACAAAAAATAAAATAAAAAAACCCGTACAACGCCCTTTTCCCCTTTACAAAAGTCAATTGCCCCCAAAAAAGATCGAAAATAAATAAAGTACCCATAATTGGTATCGCCGCGTGCGTAACGACCTGCTCTATAAATCTGTCATGTTAATTAACCCGTACGGTGAACGTCGTAAAAAAAGAAAATCACAAAATTAAGATTTTTGTTCATCCCGCAGCACATAAAATGGAATAAAAAGCGATCAAAAACTCCTATAAACGTCAAAGTTGTAACAATTAAAACGTCAGTTCATCCTGCAAAAAAAGTCCTTACACAGCTCCGTATATGGAAAAATAAAACAGTTATGGAAGACAGCGATGCATAAATATTATTTCACACATAAAAACATTTTTTTTAAAGAGCTTCAACATAAAAAATATATAAATTGTGTATCATAGTAATCGTATCGACCCACAGAGTAAAGCTAACTTATCTCGGATACTGCACGGTGAGCGCTGTTAAAAATAAAAAAAAAAACACTAATAGGATTGCAGTATTTTCTTCACCTGCTTCCAAGAAAAGGATTTAAAAAGCGATCAAAGGCATTTTCCCCCCTCAAAAAAATACATATTATAAAAACATCAACTCATCCCGCAAAAAACAAGCCCCTACACAGCTCCGTAAACAGAAAAATTAAAAAGTTATGGCTCTCAGACTATGGCAATGCAGAAACGTGTTTTCCTGGTTGAATAAAGGTGTTTTTATTGTATAAAAGCAGTAAAACATAAAGAAAATATACAAATTAGGTATCGCTGTAATTGTTTTGACCTTTCTAAGTAAAACTAGCATGTCTATATACCGTATCAGTGACGCTATAAAAATAAAAATAAAAAACACTACCAAGATTGCTGTTATTTTGAAACATAGCGTCATTGCACCCATAATGGTCAAATAAAAACATCAACTTATCCCCCAAAAAACAAGCCCAAAACACGGCTATGCACACAGCAAAATAAAAAAAGTTAGGCTGTCAGAAAAGGACAACATAAAAACGCAATTTTTTTATAGACATATTTCTTTGTGTAAAAGTAATGAAACAGAAAAAAACTATATAAAATCTATATCATTGTAATTGTACCGACCCCCATAGTAAAGTTATCCTGTAATTTACACTGCACAGCGAATACTGTAAAATTGAAACCCAAAAAACAATGACCTAACTGCGTTTTTACCCCCCATTTTCATGGCCCAATGCTAAAAAAACAACTATGGAACACCTGTGCACTCAAAATGCACAGTACAGCCCCTATTTGAGATCCCTGAGGGGTGTTGAATCCAAAATGGGGCGACTTCTGGAAGATTTCCCCTGTTCTGCTACTTTGAGGGCTTTGCAAATGCGGGCATGGCCCCCCCCAAAATCTGCGTTCCAAAGCCAAAAATACCACTCCCTCCCTTATACGCCCCGCCATGCGCCAAAGAGCAGTTTACACCCAATGTAAGGTATTACCGAACTTGGAAGAAATTGCTTAACAAAGTTTTGGGGTTCTTTTTTCCAAGATTCCTTGTAAATATTAAACATTTTAAGCTAAAATTGCAGATTAATGGAAACAATTTTTTTTCATTTTCACAGCATAATGCTGAAAAAAAATTGTGAAACACTTGTGGGGTCGATATACATTCCAATATGGGGTCTTTTTAGGGGTGTTTATTAAGTTTTAGTACCTTAGGGTGTCCTCAAAACCTAAAATGGTGCCTAAATAAAATGTATTGAAAATGGGGCCCCAGAGTCCAGTAGGTGCTCCTCCTATCTATTCTGGGGCTTATGGGTGAGCCAAATAATGCACTAGGGCCACATATGGGATATCTCTAAAAACGGCAGACCTGGGGGAAATGATATTACATTGCATTTACCTAGTCACATTTACCGTATTCCAGTGAATAATGATAAATATTGAAAATCTCCAAAAATAGTGAAAATTTTAAATATTAACACCAATTTGATATAATTTCTGTGAAATACCTAAAGTCTTAAAAAACTTCCTAAACACTGTTGTAAATACTTTAAGGGGTCTAGTTTCTTGATGAGGTCATTTATGGGGGGGATCTAACATGCAGGCCCCTCAAAGCCACCGTCAGAACTGGAGTGGTCCCTAAAAAAATGTATATTGCAAATTTTCTTGAAAATGTGAGAAATTCTACTAAGTTATAACCCCTAATTTCTAAAAAAAAAAAGACATTTAAAAAATGATGCCAACCTATAGTGGACATTTTGTAGATGCTAGTTATAAACTATTTTGTGGGGAATAATTATCTGTCTTGCACGCAGAAATTTTGATATTTTTCACAAACAAACAAGGATTGTATGGATCAAAATTTTCTTACTAACTTAAAGCACAATGTGTCACGAGAAAAAAGTCTCTGAATCACATGGCTAGGTAAAAGTGTCAAAAAGTTATTCTCACATAAATTGTCACATGTCAGATTTCAAAAATAGGGCTGTGGCAGTAAGACCAAAACTGGCTGGGTCCTTAAGGGGTTAATACTTAGTCCCCCTAGGGTACTTGACCACTAGGGGGCAGAATGCCTTGTTCTATGTACAGCAGTACTATTGTATTGCTGCATACAGGATTTTCATTCATTCATTACCTATTACACCCTGACATAGGCAGGGTGTAACAGGTATACATACATACATGGCAGCTGCGGAAACCACCCCCTCTTACTACCGGCAAAAAAAGCAGCATATCAACAAAAACAAAAACAAAAATTCAAAAAAACGCACAAGGGGGGAGGGAGGAAACACCGGAGCAGATGCAAAGATGAAAAAAGACAAGCCCTTCTTAGACCATAATGAAAAAGAAACCATAGATATCCTAAATCTTTTCATCAATTGTTCTTGACATCCGCACAAGAACAACTCTAAAGTCTTGGCATGAAATTTTGGTGTTAAAACAAGATTTCAATATTTTGTTCCAACTCTCAAGGGACATAAATAGATCCTCCGACATTAACCCCTCAAAATGTCATTTTAGAACAGACTGGCACAACTGGTATGCATCCAGAAGATATTCATGATGAAACAAAGCAAAGAATAACTATAAAAATCTACCTTTCAAGAACAATGGCCTTGTTTATACACTTGGAATCTCTCTCTAATGTAATCGTGTGAGCCCACAGAATTATTTATACAATCCAAAGAACAAAGCAAGTTCAGGGATATCGAATCCAGAATTTTAATCCTGTAAATGGCTCGACATCTACAAATGGATCGTTTTCAGCTTCATTATCGAGAGAGACTAAGCTACTTAATGATAATATACCATCTCGTTGTAAATTTGCCAACTTATCCAAAAAACAAACGTCTTGCTTAAAGACCAACTCATTGCTTAATCCCAGACTTAACCAACAAGATGTCTGACAAAGGCGGTAACCACGTTGTTGGTTATGACAAGCAAGAATACATTGCCTCCATGCAGAAATTATTATCGGACGCCACGTATCTTTACAACTTTCAAGAAATCCAACGCCTCCGTTAAGAAAAAAATTGAATGCATTTTATCGGAGGGCCTCTCGCCTTGGCATTCTCACCGAACAAGAAGGCTGATTACATTAATGTGGATTGGTCCAATAATGCCTATAATGGACGACTAGCCAAAAACACATAAAGATCTAGTGTCACCGTCCCATGCGCGTCAATCGAATCTGGATACGGTTCATTACATGAGAGACTGTGTCAATTGGCTGGATGCGGTATTAACAACCTTTGGTCTCCCGCTTACCTGCCATCTTCAGGATACGAGAGACCGTTCTCTGGCAGTCGTTCTAAGTTCTTATGGCATCTAATATGTGGTTGGCTCACCTGCGACGTTGAAGCACTCTATACGTCCATTCCGCATCACATAGCAATATTGGCTCTACAATTTCATTTTCCAAAATTTTAACCAATTATACGGAGTACTTTCGTACATTGTATTTCATGTCCACACCAATTTCTCATGTCTAAACAACTTTTTCCAGATTTGACAAAAAATATTTTTTGCAACTTTCGTTGGGGTCTCTATGGGGGCCAATTCTCCCCCTCCATGCCAATTTGGTTATGGGGTGGTGGGAGTCTATTTAATCTCTACACTTTGGTGGCGAATTCCCTTTTTTGGAGTATCTCTCCTGGTATGGCAATACATGACGATCTCCTGTTAATCAGGGACGGCAATGTATCTGGCCATGCAATCATTTGTTTGTTATCTAATATAATCCTCTCAACTTACTTCACGTCATTCTATGCATCAGCTAATATCATCAATTTTTTCCTGGATCACTAACATTAACAGGTTATCCTAACCAATTTAATACACACCAAAACATATCGAAAGTCACCTCGCGGTAACACCATTCTTCATCATTCCAGCTTTCATTTCAGTCCAAAAACACTCTCAAGTCTATTCCACGTGGGTGAGCTGACTCGAGCTCGACGCAACTGTACTTCTACACAGGATTATGAATGGAAAGTTCGAAAATCTGATTAACTTAGAGCTAGTAGGGTATCCAGAAGGGCTGCAATTGAGAGCAGAAGACATTGTAAAAAAAGAAATCCCAGGGATAAGCTTTTATTTCCTTCAGATACAAGAAAAAATCAATCACATCCCCAATTAAACCCTGGTTTTGGACAAAGTCGTCAATTTAATCAACCGTTAAACACATTTTTTTTATAAATTCTCCAATACTTTGGAAGATGACTTCCTAGAAACTGTTCTTTCTCAGGGTTTCAGAGTATGTCCCTAGGAAACCCAAAACCTTAGGCAATTTACTCT
Organism: Phyllomedusa bahiana; assembly: GCA_025379985.1. Taxonomy (NCBI): domain Eukaryota; kingdom Metazoa; phylum Chordata; class Amphibia; order Anura; family Hylidae; genus Phyllomedusa; species Phyllomedusa bahiana. The sequence continues at coordinate 85,439 of JAODAL010000775.1, forward strand.
CTCCCCAATTTCATCCAGTCACACAAAGCAAAATCCACCGGCTCAAAATGTTTGGATTTTAGTATAGTGTGGATCCAATCCATGTCGTACTTGTCAATTTGTACATTCCACTCTGTTCTTCTCGAATAGAAGGGCACAAGGCAATTTAAGATCAAACAATATATTAATTGCAATGCATATAACGTAGTGTATTTAGCACATGATATCTGCAATCTTCAATATATTGTGAAGCACCTCTCGCAAAATAAAAACGAGATTTTTTAGAACATCTTAATGAAATTACACAGAATAATATAAGGGTTGGGGGGGGGGGGGTGGGGGGGGGGGGGGTCATATAAAACACACCAATACGAAATCGTTTCTAAATCTCTCTATACATTTCAGGGAGGTCCACAACCATGAATATAGGGATTGACCATACTGGTATAGAAAAAGTCAATATGCCTATTAAGGTGGTGATGCACACAGATCTTGCACGACCAGATGCATATTGGATATTATCCTTAAATACAGTACAATCCTAGAGGGCTTAAAATGGCAAAACGTGAAAATCCTGTTCCGTTACTAAAGCTAGACCATTGCCTTCTCATAATCTCCTGCTAAGTATGCTTCTTTTATTTATTTCATTTTTTCAATTCTTCAATGGACATTCTATTCATCCTTGTATACCCTTTCACACTTAATTGCATACTGTTTTTCTTTTTTTTTTCTATTGCATCGGCTGTCACCACTGACCAAGTGATAATATTTATTACCAATACAAATATTCAAATAATTAATATAATTATTTTCATATTAATAATTTATGGTTCTATATATTTATTTCTTGTGTGTGTTGTAAACTTTTTGACTAGTGTGTATACATTGTGTTTATTTTTTTCCGATACGCATTTGTGTCTTTAATGTTTTTATTTCATCTGTGTTTCGTGTTACTCCTGTTTTTAGCTCCGCCCGGATTTGTAACATCCTTATCATTCATCGGGTGCCATATTTGCTTCTTGCTGCTATTATATTGTGCCTCCGTCATTTCATTTATTTTCCCTTGTAAAGCACCCTGCCTGTTGCCGGGACTAGTATTTTCGCTTCGCTATCTCTTATCCCGCCTTGCCAGGCTAGTCGGGCCGAGCGAAGTGCGCATAGAACATTACGTCACTTCCGCTTTCACTCCTAAGCACCTGAACCTCACATACCGGCAATCGGCGGAGCAATGGAGTCACAGAACGCAAACACAGGTGAAGCGTATGTCTTTTAATGCACATGTAGTTATTTAATGCAACAGCTTAGTTCTGTTTGCTATGCTATGAGTAAGGGTGGTGCCCACCCGAAACAGCGTTAGCCGCACAGACCTTGGATGTTGCTGCTTTTAATGGGAACTTATAAACGCTAAATTTTACTTTACTATAGGATCATCTATTCCGGTGCTGTTACCTGCCTTTATTTTCCATAACACATGACGTTACCTCTGGACGTCATACCGGCACGGATGGACCCCCGCTGACCCTATGTTCTCATTGTGAGGCCTGGCCTTTGACTGTTTTCGTGTGCATTATTGCCTACAGGATGTGATTCAGGCGTTTGCCCTTCTCTGCCGTGCTCTACCAGTCAGTCCTAGCCAAAATGATCTAACTAATCACTTTTTGGATTCGGCCAACATCCTATTGTATGCACAATACATAAGTAGAAATTGTCACTAAATTGCAAGCATGTCCGTTTTGTCCTAAATCGGTTGGAGAAAGCAGCACGTGTATTTAATCGGCAGCAGCGAATCTATGTCTAAACAGCAGATGTTTTATTCTCAAAATATAAAGAACTTGAAAAATTAAAAGCTCGGAGCTGAGAGTATGGTGTGAACACCACCTCCTTAACAAATTAACATCAACAAAATATGAATTCCCGCGTGGTCTCCGAATAAAAAGATCCTACCACAAAATCTCGCAAGATTTTGTTCTCCAATGGAACCAAATACTCACAACCTGATTCCTGGAATCGTTGATGACTTGAAATTGTCAAACATTAGAATCTAAATTGGAACAAATTACTAAGGAAATCAGTCAGCTTGAATTGAACTTCCAATCGATACAATAGATACAAAACTATGAGAAGCAATGTCGATATGAAAAATACAATAGACACCATGGAAGAGTCCATCTGGAAAATATAAAAAGATTAAGTACCTAGCGAGACTGTATATGATTATCAACATAGATCCAGTGTATGAATGGGGTCCGAGAAAAATCTGAACATGGTCTGAACCTAGATCCATTCACCAAACATAGACCCAGCAGATGACCACCCCACAAATATCAAAGACGGGGTGAGTTTCGGATCCATAGGAATCGGATTCAGTGAAAGTCCACGCACAATCAACAGAAGAAGATTCCACAAATACGCAAAAGGAAACCCACCCCCTCTTATTACCCTGGGCAAAAAAAGCAGCATTCAACAAAAACAAAAACAAAAATTCAAAAAACGCAACAAGGAGGGGAGGGAGGAACACCGGACAGATTTTGCAAAGATGAAAACAGACAATCATTCCTTAGACCATATGAAAAAGAAACCATAGATATCCTAAATCTTTCATCAATTGTTCAACTTCCCCGCACAAGAACAACTTCTAAGTCTTGGTCAGAATTTTGGTGTAAAACAAGATTTCAATATTGTTTCCACTCTCAAGGACATAAATATATTCGTCCGACAATTACACCTCAAATGTCATTTTAGAACTGACTGCAACAACTGGTAATGCATCCAGAAGATATTCATGATGAAACAAAGGCAAATGAATAACTATAAAAAATCTACCTTTCAAGAACAAATGGCCTTGTATCCTTGGAATCTCTTCTAATGAATCGTGTGAGCCACAGAATAATTTATACAATCAAAGAAACAAAGCTAGTTCAGGATATCGAATCCAGAATTTTATCCTGGAAATGCTTCGTACATCACAATGTGATCGTTTTTCCAGCTTCTTATCGAGATAGACTAAGGCTACTTAATGATAATAACCATCATCGTTGTAAATTTGCCAACTTATCCAAAAACAACGTCTTGCCTTAGACACAACTCATGCTATCCTGACTTAACCATCATGATGTCTGACAAAGGCGGTTAACCGTTGTTGTTATGGACAACAAGAATACCTTGCCCTTCGCATGCAGAAAATATTTTTATCGGACAGCCTCGATATATTTACAACTTTCAGAGATCCAAACGCCTTCCTTTAAGAAAAAAATGAATTGCATTTTATCGGAGGGGCCTCTCGCTGGCATTCTCACTCAATCAAGAAGCCTGATTACATTAATGTGGATTGTCCAATAATGCCTATTAATGAACGGACTGCCAAAAACACTTAAAGATCTAGTGTCACCTCCCATGCGTCCAATCGTATCGGGATCGTTCATTACTTGAGAGACAGTGTCAATGGCTGGATGCGGTATTACAAGCCTTTGGCTCTCCCGCTTACCTGGCATCTACAGGATAACGAGAGACCGCTTCTCTGCAGTCTTCTAAGTTCTTATGGTCCATCTAATAAGTGTTTGGCTCACCTGCGACTTGAAGCACTCATACTTCCATTCCGCATCACAAAGCAATATTGGCTCTACATTTCATTTTCAAAATTTTAACCAATTATACGGAGGACTTACGTACATTTGTTAATTCTGTCACCCAAATTTCTCATTCTAACAACTTTTTCAGATTTTCTGACAAAAAATTATTTTGGCAACTTCGAGGGGGTCTCTAATGGGGGCCAAATTCTCCCCTCCCTTGCCAATTATGGGTTTATGGGGTGGTGGGATTCCTATTTTCCTCTACACTTTGGGCGAATCCCTTTTTTGGAGTACCTCTCCTGGTTATGGCAGATACATTGACGTGATCTCCTGTTCATCTGGGAACGGCAATGTATCTGCCATACAATCATCTTGTTTGTTATTCTTAATAATAATCCTCGTCAACCTTAACTTTCAACGTCTCTAGTCGCACAGCATATCAATCAATTTTCTGGATCTACATTAACCATGTTTATCCTAACCCATTATACACACAAAACATATCGAAAGTCACCTTCCGTAACAGACCATTCTTCATCATACCAGCTTTCTATATCCAAAAACAACTCTCAAGTCTATTCCTGGGGTGAGCTGACTCGAGCTCGACGCAACTGTAAACTTCTACACAGGATTATGAAGTGGAAAGTTCGAAAAATCAGAGTAGACTTTAGAGGCTAGAGGGTATCCAGAAGGGCGGCTATTGAGACAGAAGACATTGTTAAAAAAGAATCCGGGATAAGCTTTTATTTCCTGCAATACTAGTAAAAATCAATCACATCCCAATTAACCCTGTTTTGACAAGTCGTCAATTTAATCAAGTTAAAACACATTTTTTATAAATGTCTCCCATACTTTGGTAAGATGTACTTCCTATGAAACTGTTCTTTCTCAAGGTTGCAGAGTTGTCCCTAGAAACCCAAACATTAGGCAATTTTACTCATCTCCAAATTTCATCCAGTCACACAAAGCAAAATCCACCGTGGCTCAAAATGTGTGGATTTATAATGTGTGGATCCAACTCATGTCGTACTTGTCATTTTGTACATTCCACTTCTGTCCTTCTCGAATAAGAGGGCAACAAGGGCAATTTAAGATCAAACAATATATTAATTGCAATGCATATAACGTAGTGTATTTGCAACATGTACTATCTGCAATCTTCAATATATTGGAACCACCTCTCGAAAAATAAAAACTAGATTTTAGAACATCTTAATGACATTACAAACAACACCATACGAAATCGTTCTAATCTCTCAATACATTTCAGGAGGTCCTCAACCATGAAATATAGGGGATTGACCATTACTCGTATAAGAAAAAGTCATATAGGCCTATAGAGGGGTGGATGTCACACAGATCTTGCACGACCTGAGAAGCATATTGGATATTTTTCCTTAAATACAGTACATCCTATGAGGCTTAAAGCTAAACGTGAATCAATGTTTCCATTACAAAACTAGACCATAGCTTCTCATAATCTCCCTGCTTAAGTTTTGCTGTCATTATTATTCATTTTTTCATTTCTTCAACGGACTTCTATCAACCTTTTATAAAAACCCCTTCACACTTAATCATACTGTTTTTTTTTTTTTTTTTTATATGTGCATCGGTCTGTCACACACTTGACAAGTTGATAATATTTATTACCAATACAAATAGTCAGATTAATTAATAATTTATTTTCTTATTATATTTATGGTTCTATATATTTTTTTCTTGTGTGTGTTGGTAACATTTTTGACTATGTGTGATACTTTGTGTTTATTTTTCGATACGCATTTGTGTCTTTATTGTTTTTATTTCATCTGTGTTATCGTGTTAACTCCTGTGTTTAGCTCCGCCCGGATTGTAACATCCTTATCATTTCATCGGGTGCCATATTGCGTCTTGCTGCATTAATTTCCTCCGGCATTTCAATTTATTTTCCCTTTTAAGCAACCTTGCCTGTTGCCGGGGACTAGTTTTCGCTTCGCTATCTCTTTCCCTGCCCTTGCCATTCTAGGGTCGGGGCCCGAGCGAAGTGCGCATGACATTACGTTCACTTCCCGCTTTCACTCCTACACCTGGAACCCATACGGCATCCCGGAGCAAATGGGAAGTCACAACGCAACACAGGTGAGCGTATTGTTTTTAAATGCACATGTAGGTATTTATTGCACAGGCTTAGTTCGGTTTGCTATGCTATGAGTAAGGTTTGGTGCCCCACACCGAAACGCGTAAGCCGCACATCCTTTGATGTTGCTGCTTTTAATGGAACTTATAAACGGCTCAAGATTTTACTTACTATGGTATCATCTATTCCGGTGCTGTTACCTGCCTTTATTTGCCACAGCTGCGGAAGCCTGCATGAGGCTCCCTGCTGTTGTGGCAACTGATTCCTCCCCCCGCCCTGCAAGTGTTAACAGCAGTAACGGAGCCATTTCCATCCCTGCTGTTAGTGGCGGCTGCCAGCTGTGCTGATCAGCCGCGTGCCGCCGCTGTACAGCGCTCTTGGGCTGGCAGGAGCCTGGAAAGGAGCGAAGCTGCGTGAATCTGGCAGCGGGATTCAACCCTTTAAATACCACCGGTGGCTTCCCACAGCATCCCTCCTCCTCACCCTCCTGCCAGCCCAAGAGAACGCATTCCGACTATAAGATGCACCCTCATTTTCCCCCCCCAAATTTGGTGGAAAAAAGTCCACAAAATACAGTAGTCACTTCAAAGTTTGGAATAATCAACATATACCCTTTTAGCATGGGCATTTAGCTTTTGCATTCATATCAGCTACTTTGAGGCCCCAAGATCGAGGGGCCCCATTTTGGTGCAAAAACATACTGTAATACTAGGAAATAGCGAGTTGTCTTTTCTGAGTTTCAGCACTTCGATGTGGGTTCTCTGCTATATTATCCACTATTATCCATACCTTAATTATTACTACTTATGTTGCCGATTTAGTTTCCAGTTGTTAGGTGATAAAGACCAGTCTCGTTTGCATTGGGGCTCTGTAAATTCTAAGCAATCACAGAAAAAGTTCTCCCTTATCCTATCTTAGATTAAAAACTTGTTTTAAAAGGATCAAAAAATTAGAAAAAAAAAAGTAGAAAACAATTATCCTTAATGTACCTGCCACAGTTACCTATGCAGGATATCGCTACAATTAGAACCATCTTCCACTTTACATCATGTTTTCGCCTACTATCCACATACCTCAAGGGCTGCCCGTTATCTTTTTTATCTTTGCAACTACAGCAGGTGGCAGAATGAACTGTAACATCTACTGCTACTATATAGTACACTGCAGTCTTGAACATTATCTTTTGAATGTACAAAGCACCAGTTCTAATTGGTCTTTATTGTTAAGTTGAACTGTAGTGATTACTTTGTGTCAATGCATATTATTTACCCTGTCTGTATGGTTTGTTTAAGCATGCGTCATTGACCCCAGTATAGCCTATATTTTTTGTGGCATTTCTGTTTGATAATATGTATCTTACTTATTTCAGGTGAAGAAATGGAAAACAAAACGACTCAGAGAAGACGTCTCCTGTGAGTCCCTGATGTCAGGGGTTATTCTGCTTCTGTGTTGGATCAGTGGTGTATTCACGGTCATGTGATGGTGACCCAAGCTGGTGTCTGTCCACTGTGTGGTCACTTGATGGCAGTATTGTAGGTTTTATTGGCTCTTGTATAGTGGCAGCGTACACTTGTCCCTGCTTTTACAATGCTTATGCCTGTCCCTGACCCAGTGATAAGAGTTTTCTGTACACCACTTACTTTCTTGCTGGTGTTTATAGTGTTGTTTATTTTAGAAAGAGATGACATGCATGACTAAGGGTATGTTCACCCGGCATCTTGGATATGTTTTTGCAATACGTAAAACAGATTGCGTCAAACGCATCCAAAAACGTACCACAAAGTGGATGCATTTTTTCTGACTTCAGAAATGTATCTGTATATTTTCTATTGCCTTCTCGACGCGTTAAGTGGATCAAGAAGTAACATGTCAATTCTTTGAACGCATTCTTTTTACGCAATGCAAAAAGGTATATAAAACAATTATCGTCTGAAGAATGATACATTTTTTACATTGAAATCAATGCAATCACACTAACACTGTTAAATATGTTTTGGGGTCTATATGTCGGTACGTAAAGCGTACCCAAAAATGTATTTAACAAACGCCGTGTGAACATAACCTAAAGCAAAAGTCAGAAGCAGATATTGTATGTGGGATTGTGGCGGTTCTGTGCTAGGGTTGCTATTTAGTCCCAGTCCTGCCATGATCCTAGTGAAACAATATTGTTGATAATTTTTCATAGAGCATTTACATTCTTTTCTACTTTTTCTACTGGGGCAACAATAAAACAACATGGTGTTGGTAGTTTTCTTATATCAGCTGTTTATCATTTAATCACTAGTGATTTATGGGATTTTTTTCTATACAAATCTATTCATTTTTTGTTATTTAGGTTGATACAAGAGTTTCTAGGGGTGGTTGGAGTGTGGAGTCCCCCTTTTCTGGGCAGTTACACTGCATAGGTAGGGTAAGTGCAGTAGGATAGATTAGGAATACCTAGGCATTTTATACATTTTATTCTTATAAAAGTCAGGTATTAAGAAAGAAAGGTGCATTTTTTCTGTGAATATTTCTAATTTGTCATGACCCTATTAGTATATCAGTAAGTGGTTATTCCAAGGGTGTTATCAAGGCAACCTGGGCTTCCATAACACCTCAACAGTCCCAAAGGCTGGTCATCTCCATGCTACGCCACATTGATGCAGTAATTCATGCAGAAGGAGCCCTGACAAAGTATTGAATGCAAATGCTGTACATACCTTACAGTAGGCCAACATTTCTGTATTACAATTCATTTACACTACACTTACACTATCCTAATTTTCTAATATACTGAATTTGGGGTTTTCATTAGCTGTGAGACATAAATCATCCACATTAAAAGAAATAAACACTTGAAATAGATTGCTCTGTGTAATGAGTCTATACAATATATGGGTCTCTCAATTTGACTTGTGTAATGGCCATAAATTAACTTTGATATTCTAATTTTTTGAGACGCACTAGTACTTAGATGAGAAGGCTAAAACTATTGCACCATAAATGCATAATGATGCAGAGCATCATTTTCTATACAACGTTCTATTTTAATGCAAACTATCTTCCTAATTTGCTGACATGTCTAATATAATGATTTAAATTATTTTCTGTCTGCAGGAGTCACTTTAGCATTACATACTACAAATATATGATAGGGCGTGTCAAGTTGATGTCTATAGGATGCCTTATTATTACCATTCTGAAGAAATTATTTTAATATTTTCTCTTATTTCCAATACAGTCTGAAGGAGACAAGCAATAGCCTCGTTGAATTTTTACCTGCCTTCATTGGCCCCTGGTAATTGGTCATTGCCATACTAGTAAAGCAATTATATTGTTGGAAGTTATGTAATGGTGTAGTGACAAAGTGGTGTGCTCTGCTGATATCTACGTTATGTCTTTAATCAGCTTAAAGAGGTTTCCTCACCAAAATGATTAGCTTTTAAAGCATAAGTAAAAGGTAAATGAAGACTTTTACCACAGACTATGCTGTTTTGATTTCGCTGTGATCAGGAGATTAAAAAAAAGACTTCATCTCCTCTTAGTTTCTCTTGGTTACCAACCACCTTTTCCCAACACTCTCTGTCTTATCTGATTGCTCTATAAGTTTCTGTTCAACTATGGTGAGTCACTCCCCGCTGAGTCTTCTTTAGCACCAGTGTTTATTTTTACCAAAGCAAATAAAAAGCTTTCACTCTTTAGAACCTTGTGTACTACAATTTATTAATATCCTTCAAACTAGGAATAGCAGAGCTGATATGCCAAACACTGCTACAGAACCACCCAAGGCCTAACCAGAAAGTGTCTAAAGCTGGTTGTGGCTCTGTGAAACTACATGGTGAGAAAACCTCTTTAAAATGTATTGTCCAGCGGAATAAAATCTAGAGGTCTGTCTACATGACAAGTATTTCACGTAGAATACATGTGGATTTTGACTTGAAAAACTCGCCTAAAACCAAAGTAATATCATCCCCATTGATCTCAATAGAAAATATACCTGGAAGTCCACACGTATTTTCTCAGTTGGTTTGTACGAGTAAAAAAAAGAAAAAGAAAAACCTTAAAACTTCCGTATTTCATGTTTTCCAACTGTAAATCCGGCAGGAAAAAAACCTAAAATTCACGTAAAAGAATGCGTCGTCCGAACAGTAGAATCTGACCAGTTAATTTTACTTGTCATGTGGACATACTTTCAAATACAGCCATGGTGGAGAAAAGAGGAAGAAGATTATACCTCCCTCCCTGTCCTCTGCAGCTCCAAGGCTCCCCAGAATCAGCTCCTCTTCACTTCTGGGTTCTCATCCCAAAACACAGGAGAGGCTTGCACTCACTATAAAGCACAAGCCTCTCCTGTGGAGAAAGAGCTTTGGAGCTACAGTGGCAGAAGACACAGAGGTAAGTTATATAGAAGTTTTCTTTTTCCCCCCATAGTGGCCCTATTTAAGATTTTTTTTCACTGGACAAACCCTTTAAGGTCTTCCAAGTAAATTAAAGAGAAGGTTTCTCTAGCGCTGCCAGATCTACTCAGGGTACCCCGTTATAGGAATATCTGGCCAAAGTTGCTCTATAATGAAGAATACATCTCCAATAGTTTAACCAATCCATACATATTGGGTAATGCAATGTATATGAATTAGTGACTTCTGTAAGAAAAGAAAATGCACGCAGTCCTTTTGTGAAGTAGAATCATTGTCTACGTCGATTATTGCGAAGAGTTAAAGATGAAGCCTCCTGTCATCTGTGTAAGCCTTACAAGGGCATGTCCTGTTCTGAAGAGTTTCAGCTTTGGAATGCGCAATTTAATGATTTCCCATAGTAAACAGCTTGACTATAGACAGTATGGGGGATGTTCTTGCATGCATTTCTAATTATTAGGAGCCACTTACTGCAGATGTAACTACTGTTGTGTTTATTCTGTGTCAGAGCAGCAATGTAATGTAAAACTGTGTGTCCTGAACTATAGAAACAACTATCAAGTCCTTTTGTTGTTTGATCATGTTCAGTCACCGTCTGCTATAAGCATACAGAGAGCATAAAGATATAGAAGACTATAAAGCCTCTCTATTAACTAGAATGGACAACTCTTCTTTGTAACCCCTCTTTATCAGCTCAACAGCAGGAGCCATGACGGACAGGAAAGAGTTATCCAAACCAGTCAATCCCTTAAAGTTGAATTTCTACTCTGTCATTTTTGCTATGATCCAATCTCAAATTGGATTGGAAAGATTGCCTCTATCTGTAATTGCTTAAGGCTTATTCCAATCTGATCAACATTATCGGTACAACTGTAGTGTGTTAACAGTGAATAAAAAGCGATAATAGAGAATAATATTTTTTAATATAAACCAGAGAGAAGATAGTAAGCTGCCATACACATCTAGCAGCACTTATCTTCAGGGGATAGAATGCATCCTGTTCAGCTTATGTTTCCCAATAGCAATCCTCAAACAAGAAGTCAGGCCAATATATATTCAATTTTCTGAGTATTTATGTGAAAAATTTGAGCTCTAGAGTTTGAGAGTTTTCGACCAGCTATAGCCAAAGATAAGTGAAATTCTAATACAAGTGAACATACCAGGTGAAGGACCAATGTTTTGATCTTTTTAGACCTCATTCAGAACATACATGTTACCACCAGTTTGTTTCCTCTATTTTTTCTAAAGTACAAAACACAAAGTTGACCCGAAACTAAAAAAAACACAGTTCTAAAAAAAAGTAATAATAATAAAAAAAAATCACACACTCCAGATTTAAGCATTTTTCCCTTCACACCTTTCCTTCATTGGGAATCCAACACTGGTTTTTGGTTAAAAGAAAATAAATGAATCCTGAAAGTGGGTTGGGGACAATGTGTTTTATCTATATGAATTATATTTATGGCTCCTTACATGTCTGTTTCAGTTAATACTCGTATTCCCTAGGAGAGAACAACTTTGGAGCATATTTTCTTAGACTTGTGTGCTGTGTGATCCCTCTGTTGATCATCAATGTTAATGAATAAACTGACAACTGGGTGTTACTATTCCTCTTGTCAAAGAGTTGTGTTCCTTTATGTCATGCCATGGTTAGTACTGAAAGACACACATCCTTCAAAGGGAAATAGTAATGCTCAATTTTCCATTTAATCATATTTTGTAGGAGGAATAACAGAGACCGCATCACAGAGTTTCCAGACATTACATACAGAGGTTGGATAAAATAACTAGAACACCTATAAGACACATATTTATTAATAGGTGTAAGACCCCTTTTTTGTACATAGAGCAACTTTGATAGGAATAGAGCAATATCAATCAAAAACATTTCTGTAAATTGTGTTCTACTCTTCAACCAATACAGATGCCAATTGATGGAAGAAGGTGGTGGGACTCTAGTCCTAACTTCTTCTCAATAATGCCACACACAGGCCAAAAATATTCATCTCTGGTGACTGGGCTGCCCAGGGTAGATGCATAAGTTCATTTTCATGCTTCTTGAGCAAAGATCAAACGCACTGAGCATAGTGGCAAGAAGCATAGTCACCCTGGAAGATGCATCACCATCTAAATAAAAGTCTGGACAACAGCAAGGAGTTGGTCATAAATAATATCCAAATACTTCTGAGCTATTACTTTACCTTTAGGGACAACTATCAGACCCAAATAGTACAATGATATCACACCATAAACCATACAGGAACCCTGCCATGCTCAGAGGCAGACAATATTGTAGGGTATGTCCTGTGATCTCCAGAAATACACATAGCTCGAAGTGGGCAAAACAGTGAACCTGGACTCATCAACCATATCACAAAGTCCTCTTCTGTCCTTGTGTTAAGCTTTAACTTTCAACCACAGCTACTATCAAAGAAACAGTAGACATCAACACACCAAGCAACTTATCAAATCACGTCATTTATGACCATATCAGTCGTGCACCAACAATCATTCCCTTCACATAAGATAAAAGTGGTCCAAAATGGCCAACTTTGCCATCTTTTAAAAAACGGTTTGTGAACGATTGTTCATGATGGCAGATGACGGTCTCGTCAAAATCTAATTCTTTATCCGTGGTCACTTAAGGCATGGTCAGCCATATTTGGTCACTTAGTACAAACCCACTCTGTATTTATTTTTTCTATGCCACCTGACCAGGCAGTTTAGGCTAGGTACACATTATATTTCTGACTACCTTTTAATGCACACCCCAGCTAGTGTACGTTAAACTGATACTTCTGATAGATGTCAAATATTGTCATCCACGACTCATAGGGTTCCATTGTAAAACAAAAGTGTATGTTTAACCTATGTCTTGTACTAAATGCTATTGTATATTATATCCTTGGCTCCTGCGCTGTTCCATATTTTCTTCTTTCTTTTTCTATAGCATACATACATATACCAGCCAAACAGAGGACACAATTTTGGCCTCCATCAAGCTATTTTTCTTGAAATTAAAATCCAACATTTTATCGGTTGTATGTAAATTGCAAGAAAGTTACATCACATGTGGCTTATTTGACACGGAACATTACCAACTCAGATCTTTGGAACAGCGGCAGGAATGTCTGCAACAAATCTGCCATATGTGAACATATCCTGAGTGTGCTGCTGGGTATTGGCATCTAAGCAGTGCTGTCATGTCTGGTCTAAATTAATATTTACACACTGTAATAATACCAGTGGTCAAGGTGAGATTTTGCCAAACTGGTCAGTAACCAGAAGCGACTGTGAGCAGGGGTGTGATCAGAACCATACTGTGGCTTCTACAATATATTGCACCTCCTTAAACCTTTAGCAGGGGTTTTCTCCTCCTCAGGTGTAACTTGTTGGATGTATACCTTTATCAAAGCTGAATACATGATAAAAGCTGAACATGTCTTATGTAATCTTAAAAATGATGAGGATAGCTCCATATGACAATCTCTATATGGCAAAGTCAGCTGTCAGATTTGTATGTACTACAGCCAGGGCTGGAACAAAGCATTTTGGTGCATTAGGCAAATAGGTAAGATGGTACACTTAAGATTTTAAAAAAATATATTTTTAGAACATTTTAAAAATGTTTTACTTGTAATTTTAGCCCCCCCTAGGATTCCTGACTACTACATGGTATGGTCACTTGTAGACTATTTTGCAACAGTAATGCATTGCAGAATAGTATACAATTGCAGTTCTCCTGGGCCAGTAACATGTCAGGGCTGGGGCCCTTCATTAGGCTACTAACATGACTTCCGGGCAGCACTTCCACAATAGGGTAGCAAATGAGCTGATTGGGATGTAGAAGGAGACATTCTCTCCTGCATAACTGCCAAAATGCTGCAGCGGTTGTATGCTCGCTTCACACATCCACATAGGCATGAGGCAGCACCTTAAGGGCATCTCCCTACAGTCCGGGTTTTCACCCGGTTTTACAGACGGTTTTCGGTTTTGAAAGCCGTCTGTAAACCGGTTGTCAACCTTTTACACAGGCTTCATTGGAAAATCCATGCAGCAGTCCCCACTACACGGATTTTACGCCAGATGGTTTTTAAGACCGCCGGTGGCCCGAAAAACGATGAACATGTTCATTCTTCTGCCCAGTTTTCGGCGCGAAGAAGGAGGGCTTAATCCGCAAACCGCGGACAAAAGCTATCCCCCTGCAGCTGTTTACACGGCCCCTAAACAGAGTGAATACCGGTTGGGATTTCCGACCGGTATTTCTCATGTGCCATGTAAACACCCCTAAGCGGTTGGCCAACTGTTGCCCCAGCCCTGACCACACCACGCTATGGTAACACTGCTGCTGAGAAACATTGATGCTAGGATTTGATTGACAAGGCAGGGAAAGCAAATGCCCTGGGCACAGTTCTCACCTTGGTAGTGGTGATATTACAACTATCTGACATACCTGACAGAACCTTCCACCTTGTGATCCCTAAAACATAACACATAAAAGACAATATAACAATGCGCATTTTAGGCAAGGTTCGCATCTGCATCTGAGGGTCCTATTCGGAACCTCTGGAGCGGAAGCAGTAGGATCCATTTATTATTACATGATATTATTATTATGTATCGTTTTATTTTGGAGCGCCCTTGATACAGGAACTGTACATTTAGGGGTACATAAATAACATTGGTCAAACAATTCACAAAGTGACCAATACATTGACTAACAATGGTACAGAGGGAATAGAAGGTCCCATGCTCCGAGGCTTTACATCTTCACTGAGTAGGACCATCAACGGCACCCGACGCACCTGATTAATTATAATGGGTCCATCGAGTTTGTGCCATGGTGTCCATCGTTGAGACAGAAAACTGTTTTAGGGGTCACAAGGTGGAAGATTGATGCACTATTTTTTCCATTTTAACCATGGACACAGCAGCGGAAACCCACAAACCCATTGTAATTAATAGGTATGTCCGGCGCCATGGGTGTCCATTATGAAACGGATCCAATGACTTCCGTTTTTACCTCTTCGCTGGAGGTTCAGAATGGAACCCTTCAACTCAGATCTGAGTACTTGTTTTTCATGTACAAAGCAAATTATAAAATATCCTGAATAGATGTCAAATTCACTAGATGTATGCGGATTTGTTTCCATGTTGCAAACTGAATGAGATGCAAGATCTGTAACAAGTTATCCTCTGTAAAACAAATCCCTCTATAGTCTTATGCATATTGAAATGATGCATTCGTCCTTGTTAATGTAGATAGTGGAAACCAGAGAAAATATAGCAAGCGGTCTTCAACAGGATTTCTCGCATTCCTGTTTACTACACTGTAACATTGCAGCAAATTACATCAGACAAAACACTTACATACACAAGGTTGGAAGACTGGGTGAAAAAAATTTATTATTTGGCAGTAGATAAATAACACAAACCTACTTAAGGGGGTTGTCTCCAATCACAGACTGATTCATATGCTATTAATGTGATCACCCCAGAGACCCGCACCTATCTTGAGAATGGGCACCTGAAGGTCTCAGTTGGACTCAGAGAGGTAGTCCGAATTGTCCCATTGATGTTGATGGGAGTTCCAAGTGCAGCCAACCAAACAATATCGATATGCCATCAATGTATGAGAAAGAAATAGCCCTTTAACATGTACTGTGCTCAAAGTATGCAATATAGTATTTGTTTTATACTGCAACTGAACACCAATATCATGGAAATTGGTGTAACTGTATAAAACCCCTACATTTACCTTCTGCTGGAGAGCCCCCCAATGTATACACCTACACCCATAGTCCTTCATGGAATACATATTAATGCTGTCAAAGTATTTACTAAGAATAACAAGGTGCAATTCGTCCTAGCTCTATAAAGTTACATTTTAATTTCATACTGTCTACTTCTTTTTGGCAGATAAACATATACAAAATAAATCATGGTGAGAAGGTAAATGATGAAAGATATATTGTTATAATACAAGGAAGAAGAAAGGTTAGCTAGGGTGTGGTAGGTGCCTTCACTCATTCTGTAGCAAAGCTGCAGGGGAGAGATTGAGTGTTAATCTTGAAGCTTTGGGCACTTCTTACCTGCACAGGAGTAGGAGAGAAACGCAGAGATCTCCTCTGTGGATCAGGACACAGGGAAGGTCTGCATGAAGCTTCCCAGGGTCCTAAATCCAAAGGAAGAGTGCAACCAATGGGGAGAGGCACTCTCTACCCCCTCCAGCTGCCCTCCCGCCTGGGATTTGGCCATACATGGAAAAGGAATTTGAGGAGGATGCGAGATCTCTGGGACACACACAGATCCAAACCCAAACACAGGATATTCTCCCTTATATAGTTCTCAGTCCCACTATGTGACAATGTGCATAGAACCGTCTACACAAGGCTGTGTATACCAGGGAATAGAGCCAGTCCTCCTTATAAGGGGTGTATAGGTGCGTGACTGTAAAAAGAAAGGTACAGGGGGTTGCAAAAATATACTACACTACTGAGAACATTACGGTGCAGTGTTCTACAATGCCTTGATGATGTTACTGCATGAATCCGATTACTTGATTCTGCACCAATGAAATGTCCTTTTAATAGATAAATAGATTTTGGTTGATAAATTTCTACAAGATCTAGCCACATGCATCAAACCTTATAGTAAGGGAAATGTAAGGTGCTGTTTACATCTGCTTTATGTATGCAGTGCTATTTCTCCCATCAAAGCAGCAGGCTCCTTGCTCAGAATCCAGCAGACCTAATTTTCCTATGGGCAGCTACTGGTTTCTGCCATACAATGTATCTTGTAGAGCAGGGGTCCCCAACTCCAGTCCTCACGCCCCACCAACAGGTCATGTTTTCTGGCTTTCCTTAGCAGTGCACAGGTGATATAATTATTGTCAGTGCATTCTGTGAGAGATCCTGAAAACATGACCTGTTGGTGGGCCTTGAGGACTGGAGTTGGGAAACACTGTTGTAGAGTACTTTAGCTTCTATTATAAGATGTCAGTGGAGCCCAAGAAATAGCATAGGTCTTTGAGTTGTTCTGTTAAGTCCACACGGCAAGGTCTTCAGACAGATTTGAAAATGGTCTGCCACCCATCCACATAGACTTTGTTAGAAAATCCACTCAGTAGTCTACACTGAACGGATTTTCAGCCGGACAGATTTTTACATGCCTGACGCTCAGAAAGACTCAGAACATGCACTATCTTCCTACCTGGTTTTCGGGCGGAAGGTGTACATTTTCAATGGTTGAGGAGAATGGGCGAATTTACAAACCAGACAGAACTGTTCCCCAAAACCATGCAAAAGGACAAAAACCCAGCAGGATTCTTCAGACAGAATCCGAACAGTATTTTGTCAATGCCGTGTGGACCTACAGTTATGTTTTCTCTTTCTGAAAAAGCTGAGCGACCACAAATGGGTTTGCAAATACAACTGCTACAAAGGCTGTAGCTACCAGACTCCTAAATGAAAGACAGTCAAGGCATATTATTATGACCACCAGCTAATATCCAGAGTAACCACCATGTGCAGCACAAACAGTAGCTACACAGGCTGGGAGTGACTCAATAAGTTCCTCATAGGTTGTCACAGATATCTGGAGGAGGATCCATAGAGTGAACACAATGATCAACGTGGTCCCACAGATGCCCAATTGAGTTCAAGTCCAGGGAATTAAGGGCCAGGGTAATACTTGGAAGTTTTGGTCATGCTCTTCCTAGCAATGTCAGACATTTTTAGTGTGACATGTCTTATTGAAAGAAGTCATCTGCCCTAGGGAAGATAATCAGAATGTTTGGGTGTATGTGATCTGCAAGACTGGATTCATCCCCAAATCTGTTGAGAGCGCCTTCCACATGGATGAGTGGCCCAAAGAATGCCAGCAAAACATTCACCAGGTCAAAATCCAGTTTATTTTTTTTTGTTTTTTGCCTGACACGCCAACATTCATCCGTTTGATAAAGTAGAAAGCATTACTCATTTGAGAAGGCGAACCATTGCCAATAATCAGAGGCGCAATTCCAATACTGCAGAGAAAATTGAAGTCTTATCTGTTGATGCATCTTCATTAGCAGAGGTGCCGTGACATCCGTCTGTGTCAGAGCCCCGTACAAAGTAGAGTTTGTTGTACTATTCTGTTAGACACATGTCAGGTGACCCACTGGTTCATTTTGGCAATGGACTGCTCCACAGTATCAGTATCAGTGCACGATCATGCACCAGGGGGCTAATTAGAGAAGCCGGGGGCCCCATAGCAAACTTTTGGATGCCCCCCTCCTCTCCCATGAACATTTACCGGTGAACGTTAATGACATTCATGCAGTTACTCGATAATACAAACAGAAAAACCTCACCATATATATCACAATCATACAGCTACCTAATAAATCCCTCTATATCAAGACCAACATAACCAATAACACTACTACAAAAGGACCTGAATATACCGCCTGAACCCGACCACAAATTACCACCACACAGTGACTGAACAATACCCACACAGGATTACTGAATAAAGATTAGAGATGAGCAAACAGTAAAATGTTCTAGTTTGATCAGAACTTAGAACAGTAGTAATGTTTGGTTCGGGGTTCGAACTCGAACTAAAACCCCATTAAACTCTATGGGAGAAGATGTTCTGCTTAATTTTTATACCTATACAGGTGAGGAGAAGCTGGAATTACCATCCATAACAGTAAACTGGATACGTGGAACAACTTAGTGAAGAAAATTTGGCTCTAAGAGTGACAGAAAAAAAATTGAGAGGCTAAAATACTTCATTCCTTTCAATGGCTAACTGAAAAGATGAGGACAGCTTGCAAGCAAGGGCGTAGCTGTAGGAGGTGCAGTGGTAGCAGCTGTTACGGGGCCCTGCATCCTGATGGGGCCCAAAAGCCCCTTTGACACATAAGAAGACACCACGATTGGAAATGGCACATGGTAACTGGCAGGAGCACCATTTCACTTTTTGCACCAGGGCACAACCAACCACTATTTAGAATGTATTTCTTTGTATAGGAGATTTGTAAATGGTGTGTTATACAATTACCGAACCCCCAAAACTGCCAAAATGAACTTTTCTCTACTCAGAATAATTTTCACCAACCACTATTTAGAATATATTTCTTTGTATAGGAGAATTGGAGACGGTATGTTATAAAATGATTTCACCCCCAATACTGCAAAAACGGAGCTTCTGGACACTGAGTATGATTTAGTAAATCCAAGCACACTGTATAATATATATCCATGTATATGAGAGTTAGATGCTATGTGATACTGCAAATATCGCCAAATAACAGCTTCTCGTTGTGGGAAAGATGCAGCCAGCAATACCAAACTCCCTAACTATTGCTGTCTATGGAGAGGAAAATGCTATCTAACTAAGAGCAGTCTGTACAGTACAGGGAGTGAGCTGAAAATAGCGTTCACAAGGCAATACAGTGAAATATATAACATGGTCATATGAATTTAGCAGCCAATGAGAGCCCTACACCTCAGCAATGACGTTTTTGGAACTTCTCAGTGCTCTGCCCTGATTGGATGGCCACCAAAAGTGCAGAAAGCCATAGAAAATGGCATGTCAAACTAGAACTTTACTCGAATGAACAGTAAATTTTTCAAAATGCTACTTGTTTCTGAAGGTTCGTATCGACGTTCTAAAAAAATCGAGATGTTCTACAGACCGTATATTACCTTCATACAGTGTTCATATAGTGGAAATACCAGTGTACACAGGCTCTGCTGACATTTTTCTGATGAGTTGTTCATCTTGCCTTTCCTTCTGCATCTGGTCCAGACCGCCAAGATGACTTCTCCTGGCCACTACTTGTCTCTGCAGATTTGGACACAAGTATCTTAGAATCCTCACTTTTCCAGCACCTCACTCACCGTCCTCCACTTCTCTACAAACTTGCCATGGCTGGGAGAGTGAGTACAGGCCTTAGATTTGAGGCACAGTCTCCTAGAGCCCTGAAGACTGTGCTACAGCTGTGGCCTGTACCCCTCAGATTTATATTACTTGGTATGTAGATGGGCCCCAGGTAGCTAGGTACACCCTTGTTAGGTTGGTTGGCCCCAGGTAGCCTCACATTAGATTGGTAGGTAGATCTTAGGCATGTAGGTTGCTAAGCTCAAGGTAGGTAGGTAAGCTGCAGTTAGGCCACAGATAGATAGGCAATAGATATGCCCCAGGTAGGTAGGTATGTAGGACATAGGTAGGTAGATAGGTCCCAGATAGGTAGGTAGGCTAAAGGTAGGAAGATTGGCCCTAGGTAGGCAATAGTTAGGCCCAAGTTAGATAGATAGACCCAAGTTAGCTAGGTAGGCTGTAGTTGTGCCCCAGGTAGCAAGACTGTAGGTGGGTCCCAAGTGAGTAGATAGGTAGGCTGTAGGTGGGCCCCACGTGAGTGGGTAGGCTGCACGTGGTAGGTAGGCTGTAGGTGGGCCCCAAGTGTCTGGTTGTGCCCCAGGTAGCAAAGTAGGCTATAGTGGGCCCCTGGTAGATAGGTAGGCTATAGATGGGCTCCTGGTAGGTAAGTTATAGATGGACCCCTGGTAGGTAAGAAGGCCAGGCCCCATTAGTAGAAAAACGAATGAACTCGCCTGTCTCTCGTTCCTCCAATGTCACGAGCGACAGACTGGCTTCTCCCTGTGATGTCTGATGCAGGCAGTGCGATGATATGATGTCATCGTGCCGCCCACGTCATCATTTAGAGCCGACGCCTGGTAGGCTTAAGGCCTAAAGCTTTAGGCTTACCAGGCGGATTAATGAAGCAGAGCACATGTGGCGCTCTGCTCTGCTACCTGTGCGCAGTCTATTTCTGAACGCTCAGGACAGAGGGCCCAGGCGTTCTGAGGCATAATGACAAAATACCATCGGAAATCCGGTGGTATTTGGTCATTGCTGGACCAGGGCAGGACCGCATCTTTTGGCGCAGATTTGCGCAAACCTGCGGTCGGTTTTAGGATTTGCCGTCAGCCCCGTACATTACATGTATGGGTCCGATGGCCATTCTGCCGGATTTTTAACTCAACTGTCTATACAGCACAGTCTACCGTCGGATTTTCAGTGGATTCAAAATACTAAAATCACCGAAAATGGAACAGTAAACCTGTGCTGTGTAGACTTAGCCATAGCTGGAAGTCAGTAGGTAAATATAAAATGCACTACAGATACTTTGTATATACTATTCTTTGTAGCTTTCTATTTATCTTTTGAACGTTGGGTGCATGTGTCATGGATGGCACTGCAACCCGAGGGATGGGCTGCGGGCGCATCCAACCGTCTGCCTGCTCCCCTGCGGCGGGAGCGAGTAGTGCCGCGGTTTGTGCCTCGGACCGTGGGCACACACGTTCCCCGTACTCCCCCGACCGCGCTCCTGTCACCTCGCTCCCTAGGGCGCGT
Source organism: Phyllomedusa bahiana (assembly GCA_025379985.1). Lineage (NCBI taxonomy): Eukaryota > Metazoa > Chordata > Amphibia > Anura > Hylidae > Phyllomedusa > Phyllomedusa bahiana. Next base: position 106,906 of record JAODAL010000775.1, read on the forward strand.
GCGCGCTGGCTTCTTAAATTTTAAAGGGCCAGCGCCGCCCGCTGACCCTATATAGGGGCTCCACTCCCGGCATTTCTTTCCCCCAGCATTCAATACGCGTCGGGGCAGACAGTCTTAATTCATAGCTCTATATGAGAGCTATGAATTATCGTAATTGCGGGGTGCATTTCGGGCATGTTGAAGCGCAGTTCCACAGCAAAATATGCCCTGCAATTATGCCATGTGAACATACCCTATGAGTCATCTCCTATAGACTTTGGTCTCTCAGTAGGACCACACCTCATGTCTACTGTATTGTCACAGGTTATAAATGTTATGAGAGCCATTTCTTTCCTAGCAGGTGTATACTTCAAACCTCACTGTGAAGTTATCACCATGCCTCAGGCTGGTCATAGGTATTAGGCAAAAATCAGACACCAAATGCACAACCTTGTGGATTTATCTGATAGGTGCAGGGTTGTTATTTTCTAAGAATTTTTTTTGCCCACCTCTCCTCCAGGCAGTTGTAGAAGCTAAAGGGAGCTAGTCACTCCCATAAAATTACTTAGATTTTACAAACATTATCTTAGCCTAGGGTGTTGGGCTGGATTATTCATTACGGGTAGGCGATCTATTTGAGCTGTATTCACATATGGGCTGCTGTTACTTGCAGGTGGTGTTTTTTAAATTATGATGACCATTATGACGCTTCTGTTATACACCTGCTGCTTACATGTATTTGTGCTTATTTACCACCATATTCTTATGTACTTATACTTTATTGTATGATTCTCAAGGGCCCACCAGAGATTTTCTAGTAAGCCTGCCATCAGTTTTCTCTACTGATTGTAAGGCTATGTTCACATGGCGTCTTTTAGACCGTATTTTGGGGTCTAATTGCGCTGCAATGCCATGACATGGCCGCACCAAAATCTGTGTTCCAAAAGCCAAATAACACTCCCTCCCTTATACACCCTGCCATGCGCCCAAACAGCAGTTTACACCCGTATGTAGCGATCACCGATGTGTGTCTCATATTAAAAGCAATGTCAAATCACAGTGATATTCGTTAGCTGCGTGTTTGGGCCCGTTTGGGGACCGACAGACTGATCCAAACACGCAGCTCAAAAGCGTATGTTACATGGACGAAAAACACAGTGTGAACATACCCTTACAAGAAGACAATGGCCAGCGCTTCTAAAAGTACTTATTTTTTGTAAAGCCAAAAGAATCTGCTTCTTAGGCTCCTATCACCCAGGATAATCCAGACCTCAGTGGGGAAAAAAAGCTACTGTTTCTACAGATGTCATACATCTCATCATTTCCTTTTTCAGTAATCATGCTCCTACACAAGGAGGAATGGAAAATCCGGCCCAGTGTATTTTGTATATGATTTTTTCTGTTTGCTCAAAGTTTGTTAGGCCAAAATCAGTGGCAAGCTTCTATACCTGTTTCAAACCATCACACAAATATAAAATATGCATACATTTGTGCAGTATTTTTTTCAGCTAAAAAGTATACTGGAACAAAACCATAAGACTAGGGCCACACAACATAGGACAAAAAAAACCTCGAAAAACAAAACCAAAAAACGCCTCAGTATTTTGTCACTTTTTTGTCCAAAGCAGCTGGGTTTCCGACAAGTTTTTTGGGTGGTCTTTTTTTCTTTGTTGATGTTTCTATGGCATGATTTTTGGTCCGTTTTTTTTTGGACTTTTTTTGGGCAGTTTTTTAATGTAAATTCATATACGTTGCATAAACATCTGGGAAGTTTTTCAACAGGACTCTCCAAAAAAACCGCACCAAAACCTGCGGCAAAAAAATTGTCCGGCAGTTTACATAGACTCCAATAGTAAATTTTCCTCTGGACTCCGTCGGATTTTACAGCATGTTCCTAAAAACCGACGGGCGCCCAAAAAAACAAGCAGAATAAAAAACACTTGTGTAGACCACAGGTCGTTTTCTGTATTAAAGTTTATGTGGACGATCTTCTGTCGGAATTTCAGCGGTTTCAAAATACTTAAACCGCCAAAAATCTATGAAGGTATATGGAGCCCTTGGCTCAATTCCCCAGGTTTGCCTTCTCGTTCCTTACTGCTACATAATTCAGGAATGGCGCAAGGAATGGGAGCATTGTCCATTCCTATTACTGTTAGTTGAAGAAAAGGAGTAGACACTCTTGGCAAAGTGACTTCTGTCCATGATTAAAAGTTGCAAAAAAAAAAAAAAAATCATGGGTACTGCTCTTGGTTTGGTGGGTATGGGTGGGATGGTTGGGGTTTGTTTATGGTTGTATGCTAATACTGCTGAAAGCACGTATCAAGATATATGGTACAGACATTCATATATTCTTAGTGTTTTTTATCTAAAGAGCAAAATTATTGTATATGTATGAATCCTGCTATAAAAAATAATGATAAAAGACGTTCCATTCTGTATCTGCAAACATTGTTTAATAAAAATTATCTGATAAAAAAAAAAAAAAAAAACGCCAAAAATCTGATGGAAAACCTTTGCTATGTAGACATAACCTAAGTAGAGCTTCACATAGGCATAAGGCTCTGTTCACACGGTGGATTTGGGCGCGGGTATGGCAGCGGGTTTCAGCGCGGTTGCCGCGGCCAAAACCTCGTCCATATCGCGCCCCAAACGGCCCCAGTTCATAACATGGTTTCCCATAGGAAACCGCGTTACTATTGACACGGCGCGGGTTTGGCCGCGGCTTTGGTGCCGCGGCCTTGCCGCGCGTTTGTGAGAAGTCTCCTGCCAATTCTTGACAGCGAGTCTTCGGCGCGGTGTCCACGCCTGTTTTGCTGTGCTTTTTGGCCCGCGTTTGGGGCGCGACCAAACCCGCGCCCAAATCCGCTCCGGCCGCGGGTGATTAACTCTTCATTATTGCGACCGATCATGGTCGCGATAATGAAGCTGCAGGCAGGAGGAGTGACTCCTTCCTGCCTGCGACCAGCGCAGTAACGGTGCTCTGCCGTTGCCTGCTGAGTAAAGCTAGGATGTCATTTATACTGCATGGTGACCGCTGTAAGAAATAAAAAACACTACCAGGATTGCACTTCAACTTTAAGCTTCCCTTTGAGCACACACCTCTATTACTCCGCCTGGCTAAGCAATATGAGGAATGTTTATAATTCTGGCTCACTGTACAGATTCATGCCACTGTTTGTTCTCTGTCAGTGTTTGTCACTTGGATTTCGGGACCCTATTGAGGTCTTGGAATCAGATTTCATTCCCCTCTGTATCTCCAGCTATCTTTGGAGAGACCAACTTTGTTTTTTGAGCTCTTTGGTTGATTCTTGGTCTTGCCACCCCAGCTGCTGCCAGGAGCAAGTATGTTGTCAGCTAGTCCTGGAACTTTGCAGGAGCCTGCAGGGAATGAGAATATGGCCTTTCTTTTTTCAGAGAGGATTTGCGATAGACGGTATCTTTGTGCACTTTTTTTGTGTAACACTGCGGCACTTTTTTATGCACTCAGATAAAGAGAGGATGCACTCGAGCTTTCAAAAAAAAAAAAAAAAATGTTCTGGTCTATGCCAAAGCAACTACGTACATGAGTTATATAGGATATTTTTATTGGAGACTATTTAGTCTTACCATAATGTGATTGGACTCTTTGCTAACCAGAGGAGCATGAGACCTGAATGGCTCTACAGGGCACACGTACTTATGCCTGGCACCCAATGTTACTACCACCACCAAACAAATTCATAGTATAGCAGTATTATTATTAGACATCATGTAGCACTGTTAGATTGCTATATATATGGAAGTATTATTTTAAAACTGTTCGGCCTTGTCCCCACAGCACTGTTTTTCAGCTGGTTTTCGGTTTCGAAAACCGGCTGACAAACTTTAACACGGACCTTAATGGAAAATCCGTGCAGCGGTCCCCACTGCACGGATTTTCCGCCCGGCGGTTTTTCATTCTGCCGGCGGTCCGAAAAACATTGACCGGTTTTCGGACGGAAGATGAACATGTCTATGTGAAGGGGGAGGGCTTTTCTCTGCTAACTGCACGGCACGAACACAGGACAAATCCGACCGGTATTTGTCCTGTGCCGTGTAAACGGCCCCTTTGTCTACATAGACATCGGAACACAATTATGAAGGCAGTTGAGGCAAAATTCTGGCACAGTTTGCGGCCAAAATACATGGTTTGCACCACACTTATTATGTATTTTAGGCTATGTTCACACGGCTTATTCTGGGATGTATTTCAGCCCGTAATTTGCGCAGTACTGCGCGAATTACGGGCTGAAATACGTCCCAGTCATTATGGTAATCCACAGTTCTCATTGAGAAGCACATATTCCGTCCGAAAACCAGACGGAAGATTGTGCTTCTACAATGTTTTGCCGCTGGACCGCCGGCGGCAAAACCGTCGGACGGCAAAACCCGTGCAGAGCGGACTGCTGCACGGGTTTTCCATAGAGCACAATTGTGCTCTTTTTCGGCCGGTTTTTCAGGCGTTCTGAAAAACTGCAAACTGGCTGAAAAACCGGCCGAAAACCCGTGCTGTGGGGACATGCCCTTAGGGGATGTTGACATGGTGTTTTGAATACATTTTTTGGATCTAAAAATTTAAATCACAAGCGCTGCGTAAAACGCATCCAACACGGATCCAAAGTGTGCTTTGTTTGAATGCGTTTTGGCTGCAGCAGGATCCCACCCTTTAGTTTTAAATAGGGTGTCTGCTGCGTCACACACGTCAAGAATTGACATGATGATTCTTTGAACGGATCCGAAAGACACATCAGACAGACGCATGTAAACAGGCATTGGCGAAACACACTCCACAATGTTACATACGTGTTTGGGTCCGTTTTTGGTCCGAAACACAGATCAACACACGCATCTAAAAGACATCATGTCCCGCCCACCCATGAGAAGCCCCACCCACATGCAGTTTATTCACAGGTTTCTACCTATTCAAAGTATTAGGCTGAATCAGTGGTGAGTGAGTGGGGCTAGCCTCACCTGCTCATGAATAAGCTGGACTCATCTCTGGCAGAACAGGCAGCAAACTGCCAGATTTGAGCATTAAATGCTCTGAAACTCCTGCACCTTACAGAATAAGGGCATACCTCCCAAGTGTCCCTATTTTGGAGGGACAGACCCTATTTTTAACCCATGTCCCTCTGTCCCTCTTAGCTCTATTAAAGTCCCTCTTTTTTGGGGGGGAAATAGATGTGTGTCATTAAACTGAGTCTCTTACTATAAAAAGTATCTGATTGCTTCCTCGCTGTATATTATATATCAACTTACAATACAATGCAATCCTGAAAATGTGTCCTTTTTTGGCGGTCTAAAAAGTTGGCATGTATGTGTTTGGGCGTGGTTATAGGCATGTCCTGGTGTGATGTCACATTTTTGGGGGTGGTTGGAGGCATGGCCTAATGTGTCCCTCTTTGCGATCTCTAAAAGTTGGGAGGTATGTAAGGGTATGTTCACACAACATGTTGGATCCATTTTGGATCCGAAAAACACATTCCAGAGTGCTGTGTAAATCGCATCCAATATGTATCCAACACGCAGGTGCATGTTTGGATGCGTTTTTGCTGCAGCATGATCGCACCCTATAGTTTTAAATAGGGCGTCTGCTGCGTCTTTCAGATCAAGAATTGACAATTGTCAATTCTTTGAACGGATCCAAAAGATGCATCACAAAGACGCAAGTAAAACACATATCGAAGATCACTCATCTGAACGCCGATGCGTGTTTTACACTGAAAGCAATGTAAATCACACTGCACATTGTCAGATGCGTGTTTGGGTCTGTTTAGGGTCCAAAACACTGATCCAAATACACATCTAAAAACGGATCCAAAAATAGATCCAACACGGTGTGTGAACCTTCCCTAAGGGGCACAGTGCTAGAAACAGCAGGTTTGCCACTAGCTTGTGCTGTCCTCTGCAAGCACAGCATACCCTGTGTGACAGGTTCCCTTTGAAATCTTCCAGCTGCAGATTGTGCTTTAAAAAAAAAAGCATGCTTTTTGTAGTAGCGTTCTTTGCAAAACTGCAACATGCGAGACTACCTGTGAGTGAATTCTTACGGCATAGGACAAATACCGGTCGGTTTGCCGGACGGTATTTGTCCTGTTTTGCGGCCGTCCCCACGGCCGCGGGGGGGGGGACGGCTTTTCTCCGCAATGAGCGGAGAAAAGCCCTCCCCCTTCACATCGACTTGCACAGATACCGTCCAGAAACTGGATGGAAGTTTGTGCTAGCACAATGTTTTGTGGCCGGACGGAAAACACGTGCAGTGGGGACTGCTGCACGGGTTTTCCATAGAGCACAATTGTGCTCATTTTCGGCCAGTTTTTCAGGCGGTCTGAAAAACCATCCGAAAACCCGTGCAGTGGGGACATGCCCTAAGGGTATGTTCACGTCAGACTTTTCTTATCGGAAAAATCCAATGTGTAATTGGCAGAGATGTGATTACCTTTACCAAGGCAGTATTTGCCTCAGAGGAGGATCTGCTTCAGAGAATGGACATGTCCATTCTTTTTTTCTTCATTGTAGTTCTAAAACTAGCTCTAGAACCATAGCACGGACTGCATGTTCCAATGAATGGTTGCACAAAGGTTTTAACGTGGGAGTCTGTGTAAAATTCCTCATAAAAATTCATTGTGTGAACTCAGGATATGTTCACACGCCGTGTTCGATACATTTTTACATGCGTGTTTGGATCCGTGTTTTGGACTCTAAACAGACCCAAACACGCATCTAACAATGTGCAGTAAGATTTACATTGCTTTCAATGTAAAACACGCATCGTCGTTCAGATGAGTGATCGCCGATGCTTGTTTACAGGCGTCTTTGTGATGCGTCTTTCGGATCCGTTCAAAGAATAGTCATGTCAATTCCTGATCCGTTTGATGCAGCAGACGCCCTATTTAAAACTGTTGCAGCCAAAACGCACCCAAACACGCAGCTGCATGTTGGATGTGATACACGCAGCACTTTTGAATGTGTTTTTCGGATCCAAAATGCCGTGTGAACATGCCCTTACTCTAAAAGTGCTATTTGCATGGGTAGGATGACACATGCATAGAATTAACCCCTCAGTGTTAGCCTCTCTGGCACTGAACAGCATAACAAATTTGCATTGCTTACAATAAACGACTTCTAATATACAGTGGATACAGAAAGTATTCAGACACCTTTACATTTTTCACTCTTTCATTGCAGCCATTTGGTAAGATCAAAAAAGTTCATTTTTTGCTCATTAATGTACACTCTGCACCCCATCTTGAAAGAAAAAATACAGAAATGTAGATATTTTTGCAAATTTATTAAACAAGAAAAACTGAAATACCACATAGTCTTAAGTATTCAGACCCTTTGCCGTGACACTGATATTTAACTCACATGCTGTCCTTTTCCTTCTGATCCTCCTTGAGATGGTTCTACTCCTTCATTGGAGTCCAGCTGTGTTTAATTAAATTGATTGGACTTGATTAGGAAAGGCACACACCTGTCTACATAAGACCTCACAGCTCACAGTGCATGTCAGAGCACATGAGGTCTAAGGGAGAGACAGGATTGTGGCAAGGCACAGATCTGGCCAAGGTTACAAAATAATTTCTACAGCACTCAAGGTTTCTAAGAGCACAGTGGCCTCCATAATCCTAAAATGGAAGAAGTTTGAGATGACCACAACTCTTCCTTAACCCGGCTGTCCAGCCAAACTAAGCAATCGTGGGAGAAGAGCCTTGGTGAGAGAGGTAAAGAAGAACCCCAAGAGTACTGTGGCTGAGCTCCAGAGATGCAGGAGGGAGATGGGAGAAAGCTCCACAAAGGCAATTATCACTGCAGCCTCCACCAGTCGGGCCTTTATTGGCGAAGTGTGGGGACAGAAGCCTCTCCTCAGTGCAAGAAAAGTGCATACAGTTTGCAAAAAAACACACAAAGGACCCCCAGACTATGAGAAATAAGATTTCTCTGGTCTGATGAGTAAAGATTGAAGTTTTTGGTTTTAAAATGTAAGTTTATGTGTGGAAAAACCAGGTACTGCTCATCACCTGCCCAAATTTACAATCCCAACAGTGACACAAGGTGTGGCAGCATCATGCTATGGGGGTGTTTTTCAGCTGTAGGGACAGGATGACTGGTTGCAATTGAATGAAAGATGAATGTGGCCAAGTACAGAGATATCCTGGATGAAAACCTCTTCCAAACGCTCTGGACCTCAGACTGGGTCGAAGGTTCTTCTTCCAAGAAGACAATGACCCTAAGCACACAGCTAAAATAACAAACATAACAACAGAGTGGCTTCAGAACAACTCTGTGCCCATTCTTGACTGGCCCAGCCAGAGCCCTGACCTAAACCCAATTGAGCATCTCTGACTAAACTTGAAATTGACTGTCCACCAATGTTCACCATCCAACCTTAGGGAACTGCAGAGGATCTGCAAGGAAGAATGGCAGAGGATCCCCAAATCCAGGTGTGAAAAACTTGTTGCATCATTCCCAAGAAGACTCAGGGCCCTTTACTACTCAAAGGTTTGCTTCTACTCAATACTGAGCAAAGGGCCTGAATACTTAAGACCATGTGATTATTCAGTTTTCTTGTTTAATAAATTTGTAAAATATCTACATTTCTGTTTTTTTTCTTTCAAGATGTGGTGCAGAGTGTACGTTAATCAGCAAAAAAATGAACTTTTTTGATCTTACCAAATGGCTGTAATGAAACAAAGAGTGAAAAATGTAAAGGGGTCTGAATACTTTCCGTTCCCACTGTATCTGTGAGACCTATCACACATTCATATATGTATCATAGAATATAACATGCACTAAGAAATCTTGTCTATGCTTAGCTTCAAAATAACCATGAAGAACTATTCTATGAAATGTTCCTGCTGAAGATAATTTCTAAATACAACAGCACAAATGGCAGGAAGGATAACAGCAGATGCTCCTAAACGTGGCCGATGTACATTTTATGAGCAGAACGCAAACTGGTGAGAAAGTACAAACAATATTGCCGTCATACACTGCACAATATTGCTGGCTAAACCTTGTACTGTTTGCCTTGATTTGGAACCAACACTGTTTAATTAATCCTTTTGTCATCTGTTGTTTGCATGTTTGTACCAGTCTCACCACATCGACTGTGCTTCAGTAATAAACTGTGAGACATACAGCGGAGACTTAAAAATGATGACTTGGCACCAAAGCTAGGGACGATCTAACATTGTCAGATATCTGTCTTTTGGGTTCATGTTCCTTTTCTGTATTTTATGTAAAGTTAGGAGCAGGCATTGTGTCCACACAGAAGAGAACGTGAGCAAATGGTAGATTCACTCAGACTGGTCCACAGGTGAGCATAGAAACCCCACTGGGCCCCTTAACATGGTGGGGCCCTTGGCATGGCAGGCCTGGCATTGCCTTTCAGGAAGGAAGACAGAAAAAGAGAAGCGGAAAGCAAGAGTCATGTTCAGTAGCTGTAGGGTGGGCCCCAAGAAACTGCTCCACTGATAGGGCCCAAAGAATCAGCTTCATTGGTGGGGCTCAGACACCCCAATCCGACACTGAATACTTTATGGCAGTTTTCTGCAAAAAAAAACATTGTATGTACCCAGGTTGAGGTTGCAAAACATATGCAATTTCTGCATCTTTTTTAAGGGGAAAAGTCTCTCCTAAAGGAGAGGAACCAATAAATTGGTCGGTGTGAGGGTTTACTTGCCATTCAGACCTCACTGACTGTTTTGCATAAAGCAATGGCTTAATGGGAAAAGAGCTGAGGAGCTCCAAGCGCACTCTATTGGATGTAGTTATCCTCAGTTCACATGTAGCTCGCAGGAGCCTAGCAATGTGAAAGGGATTTGAGCCAAACCAGTTAAAGGGCCAGGACGTGTCTTATCTGCCAAGAAGCAAAAGTAAACAAGCCATGGCTGAGCTAAGAGAGAGAGAGAGAAGAGGAAGAGAGAGAGAGACTGCCAGAGCACAGAGCCTTGCATAAGGGATCGTGTGCAATGTTCACTAAAATAATCACACTATAAAATAGTTTGATTCTGTATCAAAAAGACAACACCTTTCTCCACAGCAGCTTGAAGCTCCTTTCAGCCTCTTTTAAGCTCCTTTTGTTCCCCTGTCATCAGATAAAAGCAGGGGTCTACCAGATAATCAAACTACAACTAGTGGATTCTGTATACAAAGAACAACATATTTTTCCCCATTCCCTTGAAAGCTTCTTCAGATAAGAAGTGTGCTCTGCGCAAGCCCGGCCAGCAGCTCTTGTCACTCTGCCTGGTCCTATCTAATGGAAGCTTTTAAGTAACTAAGGGCAGGTAAGGCAGCCTGTAGCTCTCTCGGGCTGCAATGTTTTAAATCACATATATTTAGAAAAGTGATTAAATACCCATTTTGGAGGATCCCACGTCAACATTACATCGTGGCAAAAACCCCTTTAAGTTCAATTACAGACAGCTGTTTCGGGATTTTTGCCCCTTGTCAGTGCAGTGTAGAACTTACTGGTTGGCTGGGTGAGAGACAAGAATGGCTTTGAAAGGGGAATAGTCTCTCCTTGAGGGTGAGGGTTTACTTGCCATTCAGACCTCACTGACTGTTTTCTCCTCAAGGAGAGACTATTCCCCTTTCAAAGCCACTCTTGCCTCTCACCCAGTCAACCAGTAAGTTCTACACTGCACTGACGAGGGACAAATACCCCGAAACAGCTTTTTGTTGCATTTTTTTTTTTGCCAAAAACTGCAGCAGTCAGATGTTAGCTAGAAATTTAGAGCACACTATAAGGGTATTTTCACACAGCAATTTTCAATCCGAAAAACAGACTGAAAAAAGTATACGTTTAATGTGGTACTAGTGTGGGTTCCTGAATTATTTCATACTTTTTTGTGATATAAAGACGGATACCAAAGAAACGAACACACTTTGGGCCATTTAGTCCTATAGATACATTTAGCGTATACATTGGGACTCTTTCCCGGCATACACACTAAACGGACATCACAAATATGATGTGTCTAATCATGGGCTATCTACTGTGGGACTTTGTCTCCTTCTTTACTCTTCTACTTTAACCCTGTACAACAGATCCAGCTCCCAGTGAACAATCTCACAGGCATTTCTAGAACCGGAAGGGCCTCTCCGAGCTGTATAACATTAACTATTTATGTGCTGTGTAGTCGGATTACATGTGAAGCTCATGTATTAGTCATAGTGCAGGGACAGCGCTGTTATTACGATACATTTGCAACATATTTAACACACTTTATAGTTTGATAACTATCTGTAATATTATAGACTGTCAGAAAAGTGACACAAACCAAGTATTTCTTCAAAACAAGCCTCTATTTAGCCGTGTCTCACAGCAGTAACTATAGCCAGCTACACCTCACCACACCCCTTGAATGAAAATCTTCAAAAGTATCTCAGTTTACTGCCTCCAAGAGAGTGTAAGCTCATGGGCAGCAGCTCTCAGGATCCGTCTGACCACATAAAAACCAGAAATATGTATGCGCAATATTGCTTGTTGCCTCAAACATTTATCCAGATATATTTTCCATCACAAGGTTGTGCTTCTACATCCAATAAATCCATAATTTTATACTGAAGCTGAACTGCACATTGCAGATCATGGAGAACGTACATGAAATCCCCTATTGCATTCACCACTGATGAAGTTACATAAACTCCCACATTAACCCAGATATACCACATGTGTCTTTCTCTGTAGTCATTGTATCTCTATCTCCGCTCTAGATATATATTTTAAGTATTTGTTTGTAGATACTTACTGGTGCCTCACTGGTGGTGAGTCTCACTTCCAGGATGAGCAATGCAGTGGGAGTGCCATGTATGAGATCACGAGGGACAGGTAAAGGGAGGGACCCAGGAAGATGCAAAGAGCAAGTTATAAGGAACTTATACATAAGGTGAGGCTGTCTATATATTGGGGCTGGGGGTGCGGCTTTGGGGTGATATTAGGTGCTTGTATGTCCGCCTTTTTAATGCTGAGCTATTTACAAATCCAGGAGGGTTCTATAAGTATTATTGAGCACATATAGTGCACCTTTCTATGCACATATACTGTATGTCAGGTAAATTGTTTGTGTTTATGCACCCATCTATATGACTAGGATATATACATGCATCCCAAGGATGCATCAAACTAAAAATCCAAAGCAAACTTTCCAGCCTGCTTGTGTCTCTGTTCTGGGTAGGGTTAGGATTATTATTTAAGATCAACAGTAGCCATCAGCTTTATTGGTTTTATTAGTAGTATTATTATTTATTTTAAAGCAGCATTAATTCCAGAGCATTGTATATTCGAGGGGGTCACACACATAACATAGATCCAAACAAAGTACAATGGCAACACTAAATAACTAACAGCTGGTACACAGGGAGAGAGGATCTTTCCCGTAAAGGCTTACTATCTACAAGGAAGGGGGAAGGAGACGGAAGGTGAGGGGCAGACATGTCCGTGGGGTGGTGAAGAGGCAGCGGGTTGTTGTAGGTTTTAGACTATCTGGAAAAGATGAGCTTTCTGGTTGCTTTTGAAGCTAGTTAAGGTGGAGGAGAGTCTGATGTGTTGCGGTAATGAGTGTGGGTGAAGCACGGGAGAAGTCTTGGAGACAGTTGTGTGAGGAGCTGATAAGAGGAGAGCAGAGAAGAAGGTCCTGTGAGGAGTGGAGATTGTGTGAGGGAAAGTATCTGAAGATTAAGGTGGAGAGGTTATGGGGAGCCTTGTAGGTCATGGTTAGTAACTTGAATTGAATTTACTGGACAGTGGGTAGCCAGTGAAGGGATTTGCAGAGGGGGAGGGAGAAGACAGGTGGATCAGGCAGGCAGTGGAGTTTAGGATGGATTGAAGGGGAGCAAGAGTGCCAGATGTGACACAGCAGAGAAGGATGTTGCAGTAGTCTAGGCAGGCGATGACAAGGGCATGGACTAGTAGTTTAGTAGTATTGGACTTAAGGAATGAGCAGATTTGAGAGAGATTTTTCTGATTGAGACAGCAAAAAGAGGTAAGGGCTTGGATGCGTGGTTTAAAGAATAGGGAGAAATCAAAGGTTATTCCAAGGCAGCGGACTTGCAAGACCGGTGAGAGTGTAGAGCCGTTGAATGTGATAGATCAGATGGAGGGATCGATTGGGACGGTGGAAAGATGATAAATTCAGTTTTATCCACATTTAGTTTTAGGGGATGGAAGGAGAAGGACGATATACACGATAGACATTCTGGGATCCGGAGAGCAGAGAGTTGACATCTGGGCTAGAAATGTAAAGTTGGGTGTCATCAGCATACAGGTGGTACTGAAAGCCATGTGATGCTATGAGCTGACCTGGGCCAAGAGTGTAGATAGACAATGTGAGAATGTGATGGCAGCGTGTTTATAGGAGAAAGGAAAGATTCCAGAGGTTAACGAGGGGTGAGGGGTGGGATGGCATTGGGTCAAGATTACAGGTAGTGAGGTTGGCCGTAGAGAGGAGAACTTGTCATGAGTAACAGAGGAGAAGCAGGTTAAGGGAGAAGAGCAATGTGCAGGTGTAGATGTGGGAACTGTGGGGTGAAGCTTTCTCTGATGAGGTTGATCTTGTTTGAGAAGTGAGTGGCGAAATCATCTGCTGAGAGGAGAGATGAGGACGGAGGAGAGAGGAGAGAGTTGAAGGTGTTGTCTAGGGTTGTGAGACAAAGAAGATATGGCATTGGTAAAGTAAGTCTTTTTTGGCAGAAGTAAGTGAAGACTTGAATTTGATGAGTGATTGTATGTAACAAGGTCATCAGTAGAGTGGGATTCTTCCAATGATGTTCAGCAGCTCTGGAAGCTCTCCTCAGCTTTTTGATGAGATTGGTGTGTCCGCCAAGGTTGTTTGCTGATTTTGCAGTTAATTGTGTCGTGGTAGAAAGAAGTGGCTGCATCTATATCATCAAATGAAGATATAGTACAGACAGACTGAAAGAGTACTAGGGTTCAGGCCTTGAAGGATCCTGCAGGGGGGGGGAGGGAGAGGATATACTAGATTTGAGACAAGAGGGGCATATGGAGTGAAGAAGGTAAGCAGATTGTGGTCAGAAATGGAGAGAGGAGATAAGGTTAGAGAAGGGGTACAGGCATATGAAGACTAAGTCCAAGAGAGGTCCACTGCCAGAGACCGAAGAAAGAGGTGAGAGATAGGAGTTTGCTGGCAGTTAAGTGGAATGTGTTGATAGGGATGTTGTAGTCTCTCATGATCATTGTGGAGAAACTGGAGAAGCCAGGAGACGAAGTGGTCAAGGAAGGCATTGGCAGCGCCTGGTGCTCGGTAGGTGACTGCCACTTGGAGGTTGGAGTGGGAGTAAGTGCAAATGGAGTGCACCTCAAAGGAGGGAAGTATAATGGAAGATAGAGGTGGAGTGGGGACAAAAGAACAGGTATCAGACAGAAAAAGACCTGCAGCATGATGGTTACCAGGGCGTAGAGCATGGGTAAATTGTAGGCCGCCAAAAGTTAGAAAGGGAAGGCTGTGCCAGGTTTCCATCAGACCAAAGAAAGATAAGCTGCATGAGATAAAGAGGTCATGAATATAGAAGAGTTTGTTGCACACAGACCGAGCGTTCTAGAGAAAGAAATAGGGGGAGCAGAGATTAAGGGAATGTGTTTTAAGTTGAAAGGGTTAAAGGAGTTTGTAGCGGCGGCTCGATTAGGAAAGGGGGATACAATATTGGGAATGTGCCGAGAGGGCCCTGGGTTAGGGCCTGGAGTAATAGAGAGAGGGTTAGCAGGTAGATGTAGGATAGACAGTAATAGCTTTGCGCTATTCTGTTACTTGTAGTTCCACATTTATCATTTTCAATCGGACAAATGGTTATGTCAGCTGAGAATTCGTTCATCTATGGAAATTTGTTCTTAAAGAGCAGCATACTATAGAGATTGCCAGGTAATGCCATATGGTGGGATCAAAGGACTCCATAATTCAACCATATGCATAAGCCCTAATATATGTTTACATACAGCTATCATTATTGTGAAATCTGTCCTTACATTTGCAGGTTTTTATGGATTTCCTTTAAAAAATAGGGACAGTCCCAGCAATTTTGGAATGCTTGGCAATTCTATATTTATGTTTGTGTACAGGAAAAATGATTTTATTCTTTTACATCCCTCAACAAATTAATTTTCCATTCCTATTTTACACATAGTAGTATAATGTTGTACCTTGCTTGACATAGAAAGCAGTAGAAAAATGAAGAAATCAAGCGATAGTTTTTAGAGGCTGAATATCTTTGATGGTGAGCTTCCAAGAGTACGAGCTTATACAGGAAAATGAAAATAAAATTCACAGACTTTTATACATAATATTATATTTACTAGTATTAGTGTATATATATTTTTTGGCACATAGGGGGGCGGCTTTTGTCCGCGGCTTGTGGATTCAGGTCATCCCTCTTCGCACACACATGTTCATGTTCTTCCCAAAAACTGGGCGGAAGAATGGACATGTTCTAAGTTTTTAGAAACGCCGGTGATGTGAAAAACTGTCCGGCGGAAAATCAGTGCAGTGGGGGCTACAGCACGGATTTTCAAGTAAAATCAATGTAAAAGGTTAATTTTCAAATCCGAGAACCATGTGTAAAATCGACTGAAAACCCTTTCCGTAGGGATAAGCCCTGATACCAAAGTTATGGTATTAGTCAAGCTAATGCGTATGCCAGGATCTTGTGTTTCAGCAAAATGTGGAGACTTATTTTAATGGAATGGAATAAAGAATAATATTTTATGGAAAATTTTCAAGGAGGTGCTGGATTCAGGAAAGATTTTTGGATGGTTTTACAGTCGGTTTTTAATGGATTTTAAAATCCGAATCTGTGTCAAAGACTGACTAAAAATGTTTGTTATGTAGACGGACCCTTAGTAGACAATTTCAAGTACCTACCAGTCCATGAGTTTATTCTGTATACAGCCATGTTAGACAAAATTCAGCAAAATGTTATTTAACCATTACAGTGGCAAATTAGATATCACCAATCGAGTTAAAACAGGCTGTTATGCTTCAAGCACATTCTGTCAGCAGCAATAGCAAACAGGGAGTTGTTTTTTGGGGGGGTCCAAACTTCAAGTGCTGTTTGCTACATGAATCTGGCACCCAATTTACTTCCCTAATGTAAAGAACAATTAACTTACTTGGCAGCGTGTCACATGTCAGCCACAGCAGGTAATGATTGTCTCCCGTATGGTCATGCAGGATGGCTGCCTACAATGCTTTGAAGCTGAAATCACTGATGCCAGCCACTGCGCTGGCTGCTAATTGTAAAAGATGAGGGCAGCATGCTAGTGACCTGAACCATAAAGGGGTTCTGCGAGAGTTAAGAAATTATACTACCTGCAGGAAATTTTATAAAATAAACGTAGACCATTACTGACATTACTAAAGTGATGACATGCTGTACACCTATAGCCAGTGATTGGCCTCGCACCTCTGTGCTGCACATAGTAGCATTAGGCCTCGCTACAGGCATTATTGCTCCGCGGATGGTGCCGTACTGCGTCGCACGGATTTGCGCTCGCAGTAGCGGTGCAATGCCATGCGGCAGTAATTACTTAGTCACTGCTCTCATAGAGAACAGTGGAATCCGTCGCTCCTCCCCGCTCGGCAAATCCGCCGCGGGGGGGGGAAAGTGACATGAACATTATTTACGGCGCCGTAAACAATGCATTGTCTATGGGGCCGGGAGCGGCGCCCCCGCCGCGCTCCAGCCCCGCCCCTTATTAACGGCGGATTTTTGAGCTAAATACGGCACACAAATCCGTCGGGAATAAGCCGTGTGAACACGGCCTTACTGCTAAGGCCATTAAGTGGCTGCTGTGTATGGCTATGTTCACACAGTAATTACGCCCCGCAAATAAGCCGTGTGAACATAGCCCAAATGTGGCACTGAAGCAACAGTGAAATATATAAATAAATATTTCTGGAAGGATTTGTCAGAGTTTAATAAATTAAATAAATGTAATAACCTAATTAAGTACATTTAGGAAATGTTATAATATATAGTAATAAAAGTAAATGTTATATATATATATATATATATTATAATATAATATATAATATATATATATATATATATAAATATATATATATAATAAATAATTTAGTATTATTATTATTATAACATTTCCTAAATGTACATAATTAATCTGTTACATTTATTTAATTTGCTAAACTCTGACAAATCCTCCTCCTGATATGATGCTTTCAGTAGATTTGATCTCTGTGTAAAATACCAATTCTGGAGCATCTTCACTTATGACTCTGTGTTGTGCTGTTCCTCTGTTCTTCCTTATAGAAATGTATTGCTGAATCTGTCAACTGGGTTGTGACCCTTCACAGTGTGACACTATCCAGTCAGTGTTGGCAGAATGTGCAGGAACAAACCCATTTTAAAACTGGAATGATAACACCCAGCTGACTGATTCAGTAATACATTTCTTGGAGGAATAACAGAAGAACGGCACAACATGGGGAGGAATGATTTGAGACAGACTGAGATACACCGCCTGCAGACATATTTCTATATTCTGTGGTCAGGAAGTACAACCACAACAAACCAGTCCATTACAGGCTACTCATAATTTCAGCTCAAGACTGAGTCCTCACAATGGTCAATGAGCTTGACAATGTTTAAAGGGAACCTATCAAGTGGTTCACACAGCCCTATCTAAGAATAGGGAGTGATAGAGGGAGAGAAGCTGAACTCTGGGATATATAGGGTTACAGGATAGAGGAGAGGAGCTCTGTGATATATAGGGTTACATGAAAGAGGAGAGGAGCTGAGCTCTGTGATATATGGGGTTATATGATAGAGAAGAGAAGCTGAGCTCTGTGATATATGGGGTTATATGATAGAGGAGAGAAGCTGAGCTCGGTGATATATAGGGTTACATGAAAGAGGAGAGGAGCTGAGCTGTGTGATATATAGGGTTAAACGATAGAGGAGAGAAGCTGAGCTCTGTGATATATAGGGTTATATGATAGAGGGAGAGAAGCTGAGCTCTGTTGATAATATAAGGGTTTATATAGTAGAGAGAGAAGCTGAGCTCTGTGATATATAGGGTTATATGATAAAGGAGAGAAGCTGAACTCTGGGATACATCGGGTTATTGGTTAGAGGAGAGAAGCTGAGCTCTGTGATATATAGGGTTACAGGGTTTGGACAATACATAAATCCCTTTTGGAAAAAGAGTATAGAGAAAAATGCCAGATAGTTGACAGCTTCTATGGGTAACTTGCTGTCCCTCTAACATAATGTTGTATTCATACACATGACAGATGCAACCGTCCCAGTCTGTAATGATTCTTTTTGATAATCTTCTTCAGATACAAAAATGGGATTGGAATTAGTCCCTAAACCAATTTCTAGTTTATAGGGTAGATGAAGAGAGCCTCCATATGGTGGGGGCTCCCCTGTTGGGGCTGTACCACTGACAGATAGGAAGGGTGTCATAGGGTTTGGTTTAAGGATTTATTCCAATCCCATTTTTGTATCTTATCAAGATTATCAAGAAGAGTCATTACAGACTGGGACGGTTGCATCTGTCATGTGAGTGAATACAACTTTGTTGGTTGATAGCTTGTACGGTTAACTTGCTGTCCTTTTGTGGGGCATTTTTCCCTATGCTTACTATTTTTTGAAAGGCATATACTGTATGTATTGTGTAGGCTTTTATATCCAAAAATCTTTCATGAACCCAGCACCTCCTTGGAAATTTAGTTGGAATTACAAAGCATACGCGTTTCAAGCTAACATGTATGCCATGATCTTGTGTTCCAGCAACATGTGGAGACCTATTTTAATGGAATGAAATAAAGAATAATATTTTATGGAACATTTCCAAGGAGGTGCTGGATTTAAGAAAGATTTTTGGATTTGTACATAACTTCACAGTTCCTAGAAGCTGTCCGTGCACCTCTTTTTCTATGCACATATTGTGCAATGAACCCCAGATGAACAACTTACCTTCTCTTTTGAATATGCTATTATATACTGTAAGGGAACAGTTTTATGTTTTCAAAGGATATCGCTCAAGGTTATGTTTTAGTCTTCATGTGGTCAATGATATTGGTTGTTGAGAAGACTAATATCTTGTAGAATTATATTCGTGATTTTTATATGATTTGAAGCAGGAAATAAGCAGAGAAAAAACAAAGCAGAAAGTGAAAGTACAGTTTACTCCACCCACATACAGTGATTGACAATTTGCTATGTATACACTGATGTAGGGAAATCCGTCAATTACTGTGTGAGGTCGGGATAAGCAGGACTTCCACTGTCACTGAAAGGGAACCAATCACACTGAACATCTGATCTGTTTGTAGCATGTGACAAAGCAGCATGAGCTGAGCAGATTGATATATAGTTTTGGTGGGAAAGATTAAGAAGAATGTGTATTTTATCCATTTAAAACCCTGCTTATTCTGGGTTAAGGAGTCCAGTAGGCGGGGTTATTAATGATTGACAGCCCTCCTTGTATCAGTGTGCACACAGAGATGGCTGGCAATCACTGACAAGACCCTGTTGGGATGAAATAAAACAAAAAGTCATCTTTTTTAACCACATTGGATGTTGTTGCTGTTTTTTGTGGGCTGCATTTGTCTCAGATTCAGGGACTTGTAACATTTGCATCCATTATGCTTCAATGTTTATATTGTTATGGTGAAGTGCTGCTGGAGCTTCCTTTTGTTTAGAGTCATTCACTGCTGTGTCTTATCAGCAGCACGGGGAGCCTGTTTATGTTTCTAGCTGACATAGTCTTGAGTACTTCTGTTAAAACCCCTGTTCCCGTAACAGGATTTGCTAGGGATAGCAGAAATAAAATGTCAGTCTACGCTGTAGAACCATCCACAGCCTGAACAGGAAGTGGGAGCCTGAAGCCGACTGTGAAGAGCCCTGGGAAACAGCCTGATGGGAAAACCCATTTAAAGGGATTTTCTCAGACCAGGCTTTCACAGACTTGAGCTGTTTCTCTGTCTCTTACAGCTTCACATCAAGGGGCAAGTCTCTGCTCCCAGTATGCGTGAGTCTCTCCTCCCAGTAGCTGTGTCTTCCCTCACTGAAGAGTGGTGATATCATTATTCTGTGTGAGCAGTGGAAGGGAGAGGATGTTACAGCTCTACAGACCTCCTGCATTGGTTCTCACGCCTGCAGGCTCCACAAGCTACTTGTAATCAGAACACCTGTATTGCTGTAAACTGTTATACATACAGTCTGAACTGATGAAAAAAATTTGAGAAATGCACTCTTCTCCCCCATCTGTTATCAGGCAGGAGGTATACAATAATAGAAAGGTCACACGCACCTGGACAATTATTAAGAATTTGGGTGCAAAGTGAAAAAGACTCTGGGTCTAGTAACTATATAGGATAAATCCACTGCACACCATCATGATTTGCTTTGTGATAAATTAGGTTTATTTACAAACATATAATTGGGATCAAAACAAAGGGCCAAAGTAGGGTGTATAGCTACATATACTCAATAAATACTTTCACATAGAATATTTGTATGAATATAATATCTAGATGTCACAGGGTATCGACGTTTCGGCTTTATATGGCCTTTATCAAGAACATCTAGAGTCAGTTGAGATGGGACTAAAAGGAATATCATATGCCAAGGTATATGTGAATAACTATATCGAAGGTACCAGCAATAGGAGTTGCTGGAGTAGTATGTAAGTCTTGAGGGCACAGTGCCCTGGATACAGGCGTTCTGGAAATAGGAGAAGTAGGACCTGACGTCCGGAGATCAGGTGAATGCACTCTTCTCCTCCATCTGTTATCAGGCAGGAGGTAAACATGGATTGTATAAGGCTGTGTTATATGGGGGGGAGAGTGAATTTAGCAGCTAAAAACTCAGTAATTTCCCAGATCCTTCACATAGAGCTGTCACTGGGAGAGGAGCATAGAATGCTCAAACAGCCTTTATTACGCAGCTCCGAGAGAGTGAAAGACAATGAGAACATGGACTCAGACAGCAGCCAGCACAGAAAGCCAGATTTGTTTTTACACAGCTCAGAGAGAATAGTGCAGGCAGCCAATCACAGAACAAGGGGATTTGCCCAACCCCAGGCTTCAGATTTAGAGCTCTAGACATTTACAGATTAGCTAATAATTGCTATACTAAATTATTTAGTTAATGCAAACCAAATGCAAAAGTGCTTATTTTTACTGTCCCCATCATTACATACATGATCTTTGTAGTGAGAAAACCCCTTTAACTTACAATGTAATAGTACTAAAACGTAATGAACTAATTTTGTGGAAATTGCTAGCTATAGTCTGCAAATAGCACCAAGAGCCCACACCCAATGTTTTTTTTTTTCAGGGGCATCTTTTATATTTAATCCAGCTTTATTTTGAACAAAATGGTACATTTTTAATTCCTTAAAGGGGTTGTCTCACTATAAGGATTGCTTTTTATGTTAGAGATCTTTCAAAAAGGAGTCAATTTGCAATATATGTCCATTAACAGTGTCCTATCTATTCCTAAATATCCCCTCTTGTAGGGGCTGCATCAGCTCCTCAGGTTGCTATAGCTACAGACCTGTTTGCTGCCAGTACTCGTTGCTATAGCTACAGACCTGCTGTCCTCAGCAGGTCATTACTGTAGCCAGTAAACACGCCCCTGAATTAAAAAATGAAACCGAGAAAACAAGACTGAGGTAAGGTGAATTGATGTAATGAGACAACCCCTTTAATTAACAATTAGACAACATCTTACTTTTAAAAATTCCTTTAACCCCTTAACGGCCGTGCACCGTCTTTTGGCGTCGGCTGGTGCGGGTCGTTCGTCTGCAGCAACGTCTTTTGGCGTCGCTGCAGACTTAAGGGTTTGTGGCGCCCATCGCAGCAACTGCATTGGGATCGGGGCTGTACTACACAGCCCTGATCCCAGAGCATCGCCTACGAGCACCGGGGAGTGGAGGAAACCTCTGCATCCCGGTGCTTTATCAATTTGATTGCGGCGGCGCGTTACCGCAGCGCAATCAAAGGGGTCCTCTGCTCTGTCGGGTGACCGGAACACCCGGTGACCCGACAGAGCCCGGGGAACGGCTCCACAGTCAGCCCTGGGGACCTAGAGTGGCCCCAGAGCTGTCTGTGTATGAAGCCAGTGATGAGGACACAATGTGCTGTCCAGATCACTGCCTGTGTCAGACTGAGAAGCCCACAGCGCCCTCTGTTGGATGTAACAAATCCTCAATTATGATAATACCTTGTGATATGCAGATGCTAAGTAGAGGGCGAAAAGGCAAAACAAACTCTACAAGCCGTTCGTTCGGTGCTCTCCTTTAGGAGAGATCTTCCCTTCCTGAGCCACTCGATGCCTCCCACACAGCCAGGCAGTATCGCTCTGCACTGAAGAGGGACAAAAATCCCGAAACAGCGTTGTCTGCAAATGAGAGATACTGGCTTGGCTAAAATCCTTTTTGCTTTCTCAAGACTCGGTGGGTCAAAAGCAAATTGAGGATTTGTTACATCCAACAGAGGGCGCTGTGGGCTTCTCAGCCCCTTTCCCATAATGCCTTGTGATATGCAGATGCTAAGTAGAGGGCGAAAAGGCAAAACAAACTCTACAAGCCGTTCGTTCGGTGCTCTCCTTAAGGAGAGATCTTCCCTTCCTGTGTCAGACTGACACAGATTATAATGTATTAGCATATATGAATATGCTAATACATTACTAAGTGTAAAAAAAAGAATAAAAAAATAAAATAAATAAAAATAAATATGTAGTAAAAAATTATTGTGCCTATATTACACACAAGAAAAACCCTACCCATATTAGGTATCCACACGACCGTAATAACATGTAGAATTAATCCAACAAGTTATTAAGTGTGGAATGTGAATAGTGTAAAAAAAATGTAAAAAATAAATAAATAAAAAAAATTCTGCAATAATTCTAAGTGAACTTAAACTATTCCTCCATAAAGTACAACTTGTCCCGAATAAAACGAGACCTCATACAACTGCGTCATTGAAAAAATAAAAAAGTTATAACTGTTGAAACGCAAGGAGGCAAAAACTAAAAAAATGTTCTGCTCATTAACTACTTTTGAGGCCTGGGGCTTAAAGGGGTTAAGGATCTGACAGATTTGGTGCAGAAATTTCTGTGATTGAAAACCTGTTGCATACATGTAAGTGGGATTGTCTCTGCAGCATGCACATGCATTTCTGCAAGCCTCTTACAGATGATCAAAACTGCTGTGAAGCAAAAGTGTGAATTAGGTCTTTACACCCTTCCTCAGTGCATATAATAGGGGGCATGCAGCAGATGGTAAAATAACTTTCCTGCTGTTCGTAAGCAGAATTTGTTCAAAGAGTCCTTTATCATGAGCTTCTGCATGTCGGATATCAGGGACAGGCGCAGGCATGGTGGACACTGGACACAAGGAATGTCTGGAATCTGAGGGGGAGAGGTCAGGGGAAGGAGAACTATGTCTCACTGTGATGTTTACAATAGATTACACTGAAAACTACTTCTACATAGCCCACCACTACAGTCAAGAGCTGGTAACTTCATAATATCTTGTAATTGTTTAAGCAGTATCAAGTATGTTTACCATTCATTTGTATGCGCTAAACAGAATTTGTCCAATGTTAGCATATGCACCAATGGTAAGCACTTTTGGGATTCTATAATCCAATTATATGTCACTAGGGAGTGCTGCATATTTTATGTCATTTAGTGCATTATTTCACTAATTCCTCTTGCAAGGACAGTGCAACATTTAGTGCAGGGCAGATCTGTCAAAATAATGACTTCCTAAAGTCAGGCAAGGGCATAACCTAAGGCAAAGTGCTCGACTGTGAACTTCTAAGTGTAGATACTGTATATCATTTATGAATTCTTTGTCAAATGCTCATTAAGATGTCAGATCTCAAGCTTGTACAATATTTATATTTAAAGGGGTGTTCCTATATTTTCAGTATATCCACAGCTATTTGCTGGACTCTTTACCCAGCTCTCATAGACTTCAATGGCGAGGGTGGTGAAGAAGTTGGCCACCCCTTCATTGACTTGCAGCTGGGGTGCATTATCAAGAACAAGGGTGATGGGGCTGTGTCTGTGAACCAAAGCTATCAGACCTTTAGGCCATATCCTGTGAAATATTTAGAATTGTTTTTAAGTGATACAAATAACTCTGTTAGTGTAATCACTTTTTTAGTCAGATGGCTGCACTTGTGTGTAAGAAGTACACAAGTATAGGAACCTACCTTTAGGTAAAGTAACCTGCCTTTTATATCTGCCGTCCTATGTCTCCTGTATCCTTATTTTGCTCTTCTGCGACCACTGATCTTATAGAAACACTTGCTCCATAACTTTGCAGCTCTAGTAGGATTTGTGGCTCTGCGTCAGTACTAAGCAAGGCATTGCTGTGTGATATCGCCCTCTAATGATAGGTGGCTATAATAACCAGCACAAATCTTACAAATTGCTGATGTCTGAATAGGAGATCAAGAGAAGTGTCAATGTTTCAGAAGTAAGGGATTGGCTACTGAATATCGGTAATTTACACATATAGGGCGACATCTATGATTTCACATGCGCCAGTTTTGTAACTTGGCGCCGACCCACCAGCTCTAAGTAGATAAAGAGGAGAGTGTATAGCAGGACAGTATTAATGAAAGGGTTATGTGGCAACTTTGTATGGCAGATTTGCACCAAAATTTGGCTCATTAAAGTGTTGTCAGGCGAACATTGTGCCAAGCTTGGCCGTACGCCTGATCATATATTTATATGGCATACATATATACGGCAAAAAATGCAGAAGGCAAATTCATAGATGTTGCCCATAGAATCTACCCTTACATGCCCTGCGTCTGCTGACTGTAATTTTGGTGCAGGTTTTACATGTGTTGTTTATGATCAAACCCAGAATAAAAGGGGAGGAAACATTAGACTATGTCCACAAAGCAGGGTAAAATACCGTCCGGATTCTGATTTAAACAATCCAGACAGTATTTTGACATAGTTTCCGTGGTTTTGGGTGACGGTTCTGTCCGCGGTTTGCGGATTCAAGCCGTCCCCCTCAACCACTGACATGTTCTGCCCGAAAACCGGGCGGAAGAATGAACATGTTCTAAGTTTTTAGGAACGACTGCGGTGTAAAAAACCGTCCGGTGGAAAATCCGTGCAGTGGGGACTGCTGAACAGATTTTCTACTTAAAATCAGTGTTAAAGGTTGACACTCACTTTACAGATGGTTTTCAAATTCAAAAACCATCTGTAAAACCGACCAAGCCCTTATACTTTTCTGTCCTTATCTAACCCCAGTTTTGCCCAATGAAAATACAGCGGCAATTAAAAGTTTGTTAACCCTTCAGAATTTTCTGTGCTTCTGCATATATGCCACCTTAAACTTCATCATATTTTTACATAAGTACTAAAGTTAAAGAAAGAGAACCAAAACGAACAAAGCATTCAAAAATATTATACTTGGTCATTTATTTATTGAGAAAAATTATTCAGTATATCGCCAATCTGTGAATGGCAAAAGTATGTGAACCATTTGCTTTCAGAACCTCGTATGACGTCTTTTGCTGCAATAACTGCATCTAAACGTTTCTGGTAATTGTTAATTAGTCCTGTACAGGGACGCCACAGGAGCAGTATTACTGTTAGGGGATCTGATCAAATTGTTTTTTTTTAAAAGGGGCCCACTGATATGGTGCAGGTTGGGAACTGTTGATGTGCAGATGGCCCAGATTCTTTGACTGTGTGATGCCCTGAAACTACTGATGGCAGCATTGGTCCTTCAGTTTGGAGGAATTTAACTTGGCCATTCCAAAACTTTAGCATATATTTAGCTTAAAGCAGACTAAATGGATTATTTTCTACTTTGACCATTTATTTTCCAACATTTTACAAAAGGCAAAAGTTTAAAAACATACTTGTGTTTGTTTGATTTGTCTGTGGTTAGTATAAATCAGTGTTAGCTGGTTTCTTAGACATATGATCCATGGAAGTCCATGAAGCGAGGTTTTAGCAGTAGATCAAGTAGTGCGGCACACCCCTGTCTGTGACGTTTCGAAAGGATTACGCCTTTCTTTCTCAAGCATGTGAGAACACTTAGGCTATGTTCACACGGCTTAATTGCGGGACGTAATTACGCCCCGCAATTACGCCGTGTGGACAGGGGCGGGGCGGGAGCGGGGGAGTGAGCGGGGGCCGGCACTTCACCGGCATAGACTATCACTGCTAGCGGCGCGTATACGCCGCTAGAAAGTGACATGTGAATTATCTCCCCGCCTGGCGGCTTCGCCAGGCGGGGAGAGGAGACGTAATCCATAGTTCTCTATGAGAACTGTGAATTACCGTAATGAATGGGCCGTTTTCGGCCCATAATTGGCGCACTTTGGCGCGTAATTACGGACCGAAATACGGCCCATTTTAAGCCGTGTGAACATGCCTTTAGAACTCTCCTTTTTATAGACAAATGTTACACTGAGTGTAATCAAACATACTTTTAGGGCGATATTTCCCAACACGCCAACGCCAGTTTTTTTGTCTATATTGCGCTAAAACTGCTTTTGACGGCATATTTTGGATGTAAATGAACTGTCATACACCAAAACTAGGCGCATTTTATGCCGGGACCAACACATTGTAATGAGCCTAAGACTGATGCACTGTGCGCCTCCATAACGAAATGCGCCTATTGAGGCGCATAGCACATTATTACAGGTGTATATGTGTTAGGTGCATTACAAGTATGTGTTAGGTGCATTTCATATACTTGTAATAATAATCTATGTGCCTCCGTGCGTAATGTGCCTCGATAGGGCACTATATATTCGTCTAATGATATGCTATGTGCCGTGATTAGCGCAAATCGCGGCACAAAAAATGTCATTGGTAGAGTATGTAATGCCCATATCAAGGCACATTGCGCACGGAGGCGCATAGCTTATCATTACAAGTATATGAAATGCGCCTAACACATACTTGTTATGCACCTAACACATATACACTTGTTATGATGTGCTACTCACACAAAAAATTAGGGATATTTGGCTTTTGGTTGACATTTCAGGATGAACATAAAATGTCTGGAATTTTTTTTTAAATGAACTAAATGAGAATCTCTTAACTTTAGAATGCACATGTGTAACTGTTCACTATTTCAGTACTTTTTGCACAACTTGCTGATCTCTAACAAGGAGATTAATGGCAATATTCACAACAGGTGTTTTATTCTTGAATCGCTCAGTAAATTTAGGGAATCAATCTGAACTGGAATTTATACAGTCCTCCTCATCATGCTGTTCACATTTTGCCATCATGAGACCAAGAACACCTTACAATTGATCTAGAGTATCATGTACCTGCAAGGTTTCAAGCAGGATGCTCTCAGATGAAAGTGGCCACTGAGCTTAGGGTGGCACAAAGTGTCATCAGCAGGTTGCAACAGAGATGCAGAGAGACTTAGAGTCACAAAAAGGCAAAGAATTTCACATCACACACTGTTGACTGCTTCATTGTAACCAATGCCTTGCAATACTGGATGAAAAATGCCGCACAACTCCAGGCAGGGTTAAGGGAGGTGTAAGATAACCACGTGTCACGTCAGACCATTTGTAACTTTACATCAGTGTGGTCTGCGTGCTCGATGACTGGCAAGGGTAACTAAACTATACCTGACCTCGCTGATGTATAGCGCTCTCCTTGACGTCTCCAGCATCGTTGACAACCTTGTCTAGTGTAGATGCTCTCTGGCCCATGCACGAAGATGATGCCTATGCCTGGTTGTGAGGTCAAGTTGTCTAGCACACAGACCACGGTGATGTAAACGGATACGAATGGTCTGATGTATCACTTGGATGTGACACATGCCTGGAGTTGTGGCATTAATCATCCGGTTCCACAGGGCATTGTTTACAATGAAGCGTTCATCAGTGTGTGATGGAGCCAAAGGACATCCACTTCTTTGCCTTTTTGTGACTCTTCGGGTACAGCCACACGGAAAGTGTAAAATGCCTGTCAGATTCTGGAAAAAAATCAGCTCTATGGGAGTAGTGACCCCTGTCACGTCATAAAGTAGAGTATGGACTTGGGTCCAAAACTGCTGTATGGCTGGGCATGTTCAAAATATATGAAACAAGGGACCACCTGGTGTGTTACATCTCAGGCACACATCTTGGAATTCTGGATTAAGTCTGTGCAGTAATGCTGGAGTGTGGTACCAGAACCTCATTGTTTTGTAAGCGCTTTTTTGTATACATTACATAACAATGATTGGGATGCCCGCTGCATGTTTTTTAAGGTATTGGCCTACTCAAGTATCCCTCCCACAGGTATGTTAAATTAGCGAGTCTGCATCTGGATGCAACAACAAATTATAGATATCAGAAGAAGAACATAACTTACATAAGTGTTCAAACGTCGTTGGTGTGGAGACTCTATTTTACCGTAGAGTATGTTGCTATATTCAAATCAAGTGTTTGATTTGGAAATAGGAGTAACGACAGGTTTCTGGTAAATCAAAGCACTCCTGCAATGAGTTGAATGTTAAAACTTACAACGTTTTGTAATCTACTATATATGTAAGCCTAGAAAGTTTATTATCAAACTACAGTTTTATTTGTGGGGTATCCATACCATCCAGCATTAAGGGATTGAATAAGAAAGACGTCAGTGCTAAAGCTTCTGAGTATATTACATTTTTTTGCACACTTCCTCCAGATTTCCCCAGTTAAACTTATGAGACCTAGAAGCGCTACATCCCATTGTACTTGTGTTGTAGCCCATAGCAATGAGTTCGGGTGCATAGGGAGTAACCACAGCTTTGCTATTTTTGCCCATGCAATTAATCAGTTGTGAAAATAGTGATCAAAGTACCTCCAAACTATAACTTCACCTCTGTTGTCAGACATGGAATCCTTTAGTGCAGTGTTCCTCAGCTGCAGTCCTCCAGGTCCACCAACAGGTCATGTTTTCAGGATATCACAGAGAATGCACTGACAAGAATTATATCACCTCTGCTATTCCAAATCCTAAAAACATCACCTGTTAATAGGCCTTGAGAACTGGCGTTGAAGAACTCTGCTTCAGTGGACAATTAATAAAATCCAGCCTGTCTTTTTCTCTTTGAAAAGCTCCGTCGTCGCTTCGCTCCCCAGAACCTGATATTCTCGTTTGTGCGCCTGCTAATGTTTATGGCTGTTGTGGTTGGGAGGCAGAGCAGTATACAGGTTATTATTGTAACATTTACTTAATTGCACTCTCTTAATTACAGTCTCATCCATAAGGAGTTTTCTCTTGATCTGCTCGGCTTGTTTCTTCTTTGGTTAATGGGCAGCAGCTAAATAAGTAGAGGAAGCACAGGGCAATTACACAAATATAATAATTAAACTGCTAAAGGAAATTTGCACCGTGACTTTCCATCTGACTCATAACTGGGGGTGCTTACGTGATATTGCAGATTTTTTATGTGAACACTGGAGGTAGATGTTTGGGATGATGTTGCCTGAAGCTGCACCACAAGAGGGCAACATGGATCATGTGTGAGAGAGGCCATACATGCTGAGTTCTCTGCATCACATATTCCTCCTCTTAGACCTTACACTAGGGGTTGGAGAATATGTGCCATATAGCGCATTGGTTGAGGAAAGCACTCAATATTTCTCATCTCACAGTACAATACTGCATTCATTTTTAATAGTAGCCAGCCCCTGGTCTGTTACTGTAAGTGCCCTGTACAACACTTGAGCAATTTCCTCCTATACTACTATACATGAATTTTTCTATCTCAACGAGTCATAATATACTGCAAGCTATTTAACAATTTAGAGGACCAGGGTAGTACTTGTTAATCTTGATCATGTTTTCCAACCAACGTTGGACATTTTTAGTCATGTGACATGTCCCATTTTCTTGCTGGAAGATCCTATCCACCCCAGCTTGATCTGCAAGCATGGATTTATATCTAAATTGGTTGAGTGTGCCTTCCACATAAATGAGTGGCACAGAGAATGCAATAAAAGCATTCTACATACCATAACGCTGCCACCACCAGCTTGTGTTCTTCCAGCAATGGTTGCAGCGTGTTTGTTCTCCGATGTTTCTTGTTTGACATGCCAGCATCCATTCTTTTGATAATGCAAAAAACATGACTCATGAGAGAAAACAATCCTTTCCCAATCAGCGGAGGTTATATTATGTTACTGCTGTACAAACGGAAGCCTTTTCTGCTGATGCAATTTTGTGAGCAGGCCATCCATTTGCTTTGGAGACCCATACATAGTTGTATTAGAAACATGTCTGGTAGCCACCTGGTTCATTTTAGCATTCAGGTCCTCCACTGTGTTGTATTGATCCACTCTTTCACACCTTTGTACCCCTCAGATTAATGACATGTGGTGCTCTGCATTTTCCATGTTGTTTATTCCCAATGTTACCATTTGTCTACTCACAATACTTTCATCATGAGTCATGACACCTCGTCAACCGTTCACAAACTGTGCAGTTTTAGAAATACTGCCAGCCTTGGCCTGAAGGCCAATAATCATCTCTTCTTGCAACTCTGATAAATCGCCCTTTTTACCCATGAGAGCAATAAGGGATAATAATTTTTTTTTCGTTCCCCCCATATTATTATTCATTTCATATACAGATCGGTACAACTTCTGTAGTGTTATAATTTGATTTCGGCCATGTACTGTTGTATTCCCGATTGCATTAGAAAACCCATAGGAGCGTCGCTCGCTCTCCCATTGGTCCAAATAACGGCGCCTCTTTTAACTTAGCCAATCACAGAGCTCGCTCGGAATTTCTTTTCCCCATAGAACTCTATGAGAAAGTAACTCACACTCTGATTGGCTAAGCTGGGCGAGCCCCCGCTAGCTCAACCAATCAGCTCTTTTCTGCATTTTTACTGTATTTTGAACTGTCCCGCCTTTGATTCTGATTGGTCAATAGTTCTCCATAGGTTAGAATGGGTCCCTGTCGCTCCTATTCTGATTGGTCAATACTCCTCCATAGGATATAATGGGCCACTGTCGCTCCTATTCTGATTGGCTGGTTTATGCCGACCAATCAGAAGAGCTTAAACAATTTGAATTACTGTATTTCCCGGCAATTCTCTCTATTGCAATTCCCTATGTAGCGCCGGTCTCGGCGACAAATGCGTTGTTAGGGATTGAATTGATTTATGTTTATAGAAGGTTTCAGCTCTTTTTCAAAGAATATTTTACAACTAATAAAAAATATTTTTTATTCATACTCCATGCCGCACGGCGCTGAGAGCCGAGATTTCATTGCGCCGATCTCTCCATAGACTACCATGGGAGAAGTAGCTCGCGCTCTGATTGGCTGGGATAGCCAAGCCCCCGCTAGTTCAACCAATCATCTCTTTTCAGCATTTTTACTGTATTTTGAACTGTCCCGCCAATTGATTTTGATTGGTTCAAACTTCTCCATAGGCTATAATGGGTCCCTGTCGCTCCTATTCTGATTGACCGAGATAGCCAAGCCCCCGCTAGCTCAGCCAATCAGCTCTTTTCTGCATTTTTACTGTATTTTGAACGTTTTATGCCGACCAATGAGAATAGCTTTCAGAATTTGAATTACTGTATTTCCCGGCAATTTCCAATATCCTAATTCTTGATGTTGCGCCGTTCTAGATTTTTGGAAAGTGTTTTTTTTAATTTATTTTTTATTTTTGAGGTTTGAGCTCTTATCTGAGAATGTTTTACACCTATATAAACGCGATTTTTTTATTCATACTCCGCACGGACATCTTTAATGATTTCTCGCTGTTTTCCAGCCTGTCTCGAATCGGAATACATCTTAGGCGCAGTCCCTTCTGCGCCTAAGTCCCGCACGGCGCCCATGTCCCCGCACTGCGCCCCACACACTGGCGAGGCGCGGCGGACTTTTCCCCGCATGTATGAGCGCACCACCTCGGACGGCGAATATTAGGCACAGCACCGCACTGCGCCCAAGTCCCCGCACTGCGCCTCACACACTGGCGAGGCGCGGCGGACTTTACATGGCATGTATGAGCGCACTGCCTCGGCTGGCGAATCATAGGCGCAGCACCGCACTGCGCCTAAGTCCCGCACTGCGCCCCAAACACTGGCGAGGCGCGGCGGACTTTACATAGTATGTATGAGCGCGCCCCAGTGCCGACATAAATCAGGCGCAAATTGCGCCGGAAAACGGAAAGGTGCGCCCCGACGTGCCGAGATTCATACATGTCACCCATAATGTCTGAGACAGTTAGGGCGAGATGTCTGAAAATTGCCGGTGCTACGTCAGTTTTTAGGCGCATTAGTGTAAAGTGCGCCAGAAAGTCCGACCCTATCAAAAATCTGGCATCAGGTATACGAAAAGCGCCTATTGAGGTGCATAGCACATCATTACAAGTGTATATGTGTTAGGCGCATTTCACATTATACAACTATATGCTAGACGCATTTCATATACTTGTAATGATAAGCTATGCGCCTCGAAATGGACTTATGATATGCTATGTGCTGCGATTTGCGCTAATCGCAGGCACAAAACATTTCATTGGTAGAGTATGTAATGCCCCTATCGAGTCACATAGCTTATCATTACAAGTATATGAAATGCGTCTAGCACAGGCATCCTCAAACTGCGGCCCTCCAGCTGTTGGGAAACTACAACTCCCATCATGCATTTATATAATCAATAACAGTGGGCATGATGGGAGATGTAGTTTCCCAACAGCTGGAGGGCCGCAGTTTGAGGATGCCTGGTCTAGCACATAGTTGTATAATGTGAAATGCGCCTAACACATATACACTTGTAATGATGTGCTATGTACCTCAATAGGCGCATAATGCGTCTTGTTTTGGTGTACGACAGTTCATTGACATCCATAATATGGCATCAAAAGCGGTTTTAGCGCAATATAGACCAAAAAATGGCGTTGGCGTGTTGGGAAATGTCACCCATAATCCTTACAATCTTTATCATTCCTTTTTGGTTTTCCAACTAGTTTGCTACAATTTAGACTATAATATTTTTCTACAAAAAAATTGAAATAGGAACTGGAAACCCTGTTGCCTAGTGGTTGTTATTACCTTCTACCATAACAGAAAAAGTTTATAGTGCCCAGTCCTTCATGTCCTTTGCCAACAACGGCAATGTGAATTTCAATATTAAAAAACAATTTATAGCTGACTGTACACATTAAATTGAAGTTGACCGACCTGTATATGGGGCAGCCTGACTGAGAGCAGACTATGGCGGAAAGAAAAATTAAGTGTAATGTTGTCCCTCAAGACACAATAGTTTCAACATACATTGGGGCACATTTATCAAGGCAGTTGCTCTAGAATTCTGGCACAATTTGCACCAAAAATAACGTCTTACAGGCTTTACACCATATTTACTATGTGTTTTGGACAGTTTTCTGACATTTCTGTGGCTCGTCCGACAAAGGGGGTATATCCACGATAAAGGGGCGTGGCTTCCTGCAAAAGGGAGCGTGGCTTAACATTTGCCAAAATTGCGCCAGAATTTTGTCGAGGTTAGTGATGTAAATGTAAGCCAACTTAATGGTGGTACAAAGTTAGACTGGACAGTTCTAACCTGTGCCAGATTTATCAACACTGTGATAAATGTGCCCCATTGTGTAGAAAGTGCATGATCAGAAGAAGCTCCTTTCCTCAAAATACATGAAGATAGAAGCCTCCAGCAGCTTTTTCTGATGTTACATATAAGGTCTTGCTTTATCTGGCTTAGTTATCTGCTTCATTTTCTTTAATCTACATTTTGCATTATATTAGCTCACATTTTGAGGCTCCAGAACCAGTTCCCAGCTTTCCATAGTGTAATGGCTTCAACATACAATAGTCGTCATGGAACCAATATGTATTGTATGTTGAGGAATGAGTGTACGGCATTTGAACATGGTCGATCTTTAAAGGGGATGTATCACTTTATTAGTTTGTGTGTTTCCTTGCACTTTCAGTTTCTCAGGTCCTAAAATCCAGGGGTATTTCTTCTCCTCCCAGGTGGGTGTTTCTTCTATGAACTCAGAGCACTGATCTCTTCTCATCTCACAGATGGAGGTTTGTTACAGTTGA
This sequence comes from Phyllomedusa bahiana, assembly GCA_025379985.1. Lineage (NCBI taxonomy): Eukaryota > Metazoa > Chordata > Amphibia > Anura > Hylidae > Phyllomedusa > Phyllomedusa bahiana. The sequence continues at coordinate 140,961 of JAODAL010000775.1, forward strand.
ATCCAGTCTTCTATGAACTCATCCAGAGAAGCACAGATCTGTCTCCCTTCTATGTTTACACGCAGGAGCTGGGGGCAGAGCACAATTCTGCTGTTTTCTGATTGTAGAAGCAGCTGCAGTGTTACTGTGCAGCTGCTGGCTGTGCAGAGTGAAATGTTGCCAGCCCCTTATTCTGAGTGAGAGAGGCAGGAATGCACACTCCCGTAAATACGACTGGGGGCCAGACAGAAAGTAAACTAGAAGAGCCAGCAGCCAATGAAATGCAAGGAGGTGGAATCCGACCGGCACTAGGGAACTGTGTTTACAGAAAATGAAGATTAGGGAGACAATGACAGCTTTGCAATTGACATCCAATTGCAAAGTTGCTTGTTTTCACTGTCCCCTTATTCTGAAGACCATTTAATGTAATAATACAACCCATTTAACTACTCTGGAGAGCAGTCTACCAGATTAGTTCCCTCTTCCTATTGAAACAAGAATGTGTTTATATGGAAGTAAGACAAACTTCTACAACCTTTGTACTTTAGGCTTATTGTTACTTAAATAAAAATATGTATGTAGTGCAGGGCCGGACTGGGAAGAAAAAGCAGCCCTGGCACAAAACCCCCACCAACCCACATACAATAACCGCTTAAAAAATTCATCTTGGTCACGCACCTCATCCCTTTCTAAAATAAAAAACACTATAACCTCCAGCAAGAAAGAAAAAGGGGCACAGAGAAACCTCTCATCACATTGTCAGGGGCAGATATGCATGCCCTTGACAATCAGAGCTTATGCTGCCACTATACAAGTTCCAATATAAACTACAATACCACCACATAGAGACCACATAGTGGTCAGACACTAGCTAAGGTCACATCACATGACTGTGAATACTGCACTGATCCAACACAAAAGTAATATAACCCCTTACATCAGGGACTCACAGGAGATGTCATCTCTGATGGGAGTTGGTCTCATCTCCTTTTCTTCTCCATCTGACCCAAACCTCCATGACATCTTCTAAGATGAGTCATTCTCTTCTCTCTTCTGATGAGTTGTTCTCTTCCCTTTTTTTCTCCGTCTGCTACAGAATGCAATAGCATCTTCTCCCAGCCAGGACTCGTCCCTGTAGAATTTACAATAAAAACATCTTAGACTCCTCTCTTCTCCAACACTTCCATATTAATCCTCACCTCTGTACAAACTCTCCATCCATAGAGCCCCAAGTGGTAATAGTGCCCCCTTTGGTGCCCCAAGCAGTAATTGTACCGTAAACAGCGAAAGTGCCCCCAACCAATTATAGGGCCCCCATTTGTGCTACCAGTAGTTAGGTCCAAACCCCACATAGTAGACAGACAGTTAGGTAGATGCTCTTTTTAGGTATGTTAGACTCTATAAATTAGACATTAAAAAAATGTCAGATAAGTGGCAGGTATATAGGTTGGCCTCCATTAGGTAGCTAAACAAGCACTCCAGTAGGAAGGTAAGTATATAGACCTCCCACGGTAGATAGGTATCCACAGAATTCAAGTAAATAGGACCACTTAGTAAATTTACAGATTAATTCAGTAGATAAAGAGATATATAATCCCCAATTAGGTAGCCTCTCAGTGGGTATATAGGCCCCCTCAGTAGATCGATAAGTATAAAGGTCCCCAAAATAGGTAGGGAGGCATATAATCCTCTATTAGATACCTATATAGATCCTCCCAGTAGGTAGGTAAGTATGTATAGGGTCCCCTCAGTAGGTAGGTATATATGACCCACACAATTGATAGGTGTATAGGTTCCCCTATAGGTAGGTATAAAGGGCCCCAGTTAGGAAGGTAGATACATAGGCTCCCCCAGTAATTAGATAGGTAAACAGGGCCTCTCCCAGTAGTTAGGTAGGTAAAAAGTGCCTCTTTCCAGTAGTTAGGTAGGCAGACAGGGTCTCTTCTAGTATTTAGGTAGGTATACAGCCTCCCCATTAATTAGGTAGGTAGACAGGGCCTCCCCCAGTAATTAAGTAGTAGACACAGCCGCAACCATAAATTAGGCAGGTAGACAGGGCAACCCTGGGTAATTATGCAGGTCGACTGTGCCGCCCCAGGTAATTAGGCAGGTAGACAGGGCAACCCCCAGAAAGTCCATAGATAGATAGGGGGCTTATAAGTAGCCCATAGGTAGATAGGCGGCTTATAGGGAGCCCATAGGTAGATAAGGAGCTTATAGGGAGCCTATAGGTAGATAGGGGGCCCATATAAAAATTCACCTGTCACCTCTCTTTCCTCTTCTCTTCGTCCAGAGCGGCCATCATGAGATCATCGTCCCATCTGGGGGAATCACCAGCCCCCCCTCCCCCCCCTGGTGGGTGCACAGTGCAGGCGCGTCAGCTCAGACCCTGGCAGTCCACCAGGCAAGCATCCGGTTAATTACATGGGCATTCAGAGCCTGATGTAGTGGTTCATCATGTCACCCTATAAAGTTATGCTGGACATTTTTGTTTTGAAAGTGTATGGCCCCCGTTTTAGCAAAGCATGCAGTATCGTTTGTGTCTGATGAGTCTACTCTAAACCATTTACCCACCTACCGACAGCTATTAGGGTTTTGACAACAGCTGCCATTGCTTACAATAAAACACGTGCATTTAATTGGAGACTTCTGGATGGAAGACAGAAATCCAAAAAATCCCATGATGCAGCCTCACACCCTGTGAACATGAACAAAATGTTACAAGTCGCAAAGATGTGATAATGAAAGAAATTATTGTGTTTATGAAACAGGATGTTTTTTATGGTGAGTGCAGATTTATCTGGTAAACAAGCATGGCGGTGCTCATACCTAGTTATGGATTTAAAGGACACTAAATATGATTTAAAGAGGATCTGTGACATCTCCTGACTTGTCTGTTTTAGTAAATCCTTGTGTTCTTGTGAAATAACAATTCTTGTGCCTATTAATAGTAATAATAAGCTTTATTGATATAGTGCCAACATATTCTTCAGCACTTTACAATTTGGAGGGTGTAGGTACAGACAAAATCACAAACATTACACAGTGAAAAGCTACTTACAGATGAGTAACAAGGGCCCTGCTCGCAAGAGCTTACAATCTATCAGGGTGTACAGGTGAGACAAAGGGTAAGACATGCCATGTTTACAATGGTTCATCCATGTGACATAAATATGGGGTGGTTTATATAGATATCGGATAAATCTACCGCCCAGACAGTACATCTATACACAGATAAGTGCCGAAGTGTAGGGAGAAACAGTAATGTGTGTGCTAGAGAGTGGGGGGTTAACCATTAGGGATTCTGGTAGGCCAGACTGAGAAGATGTATTCTCAGGGCCCTCTTAAAACTATGAGGGTTGTGAGTGTGCCTGATCGCCTGCATGTTCCAGAGTACTAGTGTCGCACGTGAAAAATCTTGGAGACGGGCATGGGAGGTTCAGATGACTGGGGCATGTAGTCTAAGATCATCAGCAGAGCAGAGAGACTGGGTAGGGTGGTAGACAGAGATGGTGGAGGAGATGTATAGGGGTGCAGCACTGTTGAGAGCTTTATGGGTGAGAGTGATGAGTTTATGTTGTATTCTGTACTGAATGGGCAACCAGTGCAGTGACTGACACAGGGTAGAGGCATTAGTATAGTGGCTGGAAAGAAAGATGAGCCTGGCTGCTGCATTCAGGACAGATTTGAGAGGGGAGAGTTTACAAAGAAGGAGACTTATAAGCAAGGAGTTACAGATAAGCAATGAGAGTTTGAGATGTTTCCACAGTGTGAAAAGGACGGATTCTGGAGATGTTCTTGAGGTGCAGGTGATAGGAGCGGGCGAGTGAATGGATATAGGGGTGAAGGACAGATCAGAATCTAGTATAACCCCAAAGACAGCGGGCCTGCTGCATAGGAGTTATGGTGGTGTCACACACTGAAACAGAAATAGCAGAGTGAGGTAGGTTTGTAGATGGTGGGATGACTAGAAGTTCAGTTTTAGTGAGGTTTAGTTTAAGATAGAGGGAATACATGATGTCAGAGACAGCGGACAGTCACTGGTGTTTTGCAGCAGGGCAGGATTTATGTCATGGGAAAAGGTGTATAATTGGGTATCATCAGCATTTAGATGGTACTGAAAGCCAAATCTGCTGATGGTTTGCCCAATTGGGGCAGTGTAGATTGAAAAGAGGAGAGGACCAAGAACCAATCCCTGTGGAACCCCAACAGCAAAAGGGAGAGGAGAAGAAGTAGAACCTGAAAATGAGACACTGAAGGAGCGGTTAGAAAGGTAAGATGAGAACCAAGAGAGAGCGGTGTCCTGGAGGCCAATGGTGCTGAGCATGCGGAGGAGAAGTTGGTGATCAACAGCTGCAGAGAGATCCAGAAGAAGCAGCAATGAGTAGTTGCCCTGAGTTTTAGCAGTGAGGAGATCATTGAAGACTTTCGCTAGAGCAGTTTCTGTGGAGTGTAGGGTGCGGAAACCTGATTGCAAAAGATCGAGAAGAGAGTTAGTAGAGAGATGGCGGATTAAATGGGAGTAGACCAAGCGTTCCAGGAGTTTGGAGATGAAGGGCAGGTTAGAGACTGGTCGATAATTAGCAGCGCAGGATGGGTACAGAGAGGGCTTTTTTTAGTAAAGGAGTTATAACAGCGTGATTAAAAGAAAATGGAAACACCCCAGTGGAGAGAGCAATGCCGTTCCTAGGCTAAATTGCACTCAGGGCGAGGTGAAGAAATTTCGCCCCCCTCCAACTGTAAAATAATGTGCCATAATGCAACACAGTGCTTCACCAGATAGTTGCCCCGGTAGCCAAATAGTTGCCCCTGTAGCCATGTTATACCCACATGTAACCAGACAGTAGCCCCAGCAGCCATGATAGTTGCCCCTGTAGCCAGATAGTTGCCCCTGCAGCCAGATAGTTGCCCTTGTAGTCAGTTGCCCTTTTAGCTAGTTGCCGCTGTAGTCAGTTGCCCTTGTAGCCATGATAGTTGCCCTTGTAGTCAGTTGCCCCTGTATTTCAGTTGCCCCTGAAGCCATGATAGTTGCCCTTGTAGTCAGTTGCCCCTGTATTTCAGTTGCCCCCTGTAGCCATGATAGTTGCCCTTGTAGTCAGTTGCCCCTGTAGCCATGATATTTGCCCCTGTAGCCATGATAGTTGCCCTTGTAGTCAGTTGACCCTGTAGCTAGTTGCCCCTGTAGTCAGTTGCCCTGTAGCCATGATAAGTTGCCCTTGTAGTCAGTTGCCCTGTAGCTAGTTGCCCTGTAGCCAGATAGTTGCCCCTGTAGTCAGTTGCCCCTGTAGCCATGATAGTTCCCCTGTAGCCATGATAGTTGCCCTTGTAGTCAGTTGCCCCTGTAGCTAGTTGGCCGAGTAGTCAGTTGCCCCTGTAGCCATGATAGTTGCCCTTGTAGTCAGTTGTCTCTGTAGCTAGTTGCCCCTGTAGCCATGATATTTGCCCCTGTAGTCAGTTGCCCCTGTAGCCATGATAGTTGCCCCTGTAGCCATGATAGTTGCACTTGTAGTCAGTTGCCCCTGTAGCTAGTTGCCCCTGTAGTCAGTTGCCCCTGTAGCCATGATAGTTGCCCTTGTAGTCAGTTGCCCCTGTAGCCATGATAGTTGCCCTTGTAGTCAGTTGCCCCTGTAGCCAGTTGCCCCTGTAGCCATGATAGCTGCCCTTATAGTCAGTTGCCCCTGTAGCCAGTTGTCCCTGTAGTCAGTTGCCCTTGTAGCCATGATAGTTGCCCCCTGTAGCTAAGGATAATAAAATAATAAAAATGTACATACCTTTCCAGGATCCCTGCAGCGCGGCCTGGTCTGGGAGCCGGTGTTCAGTGTAAGCGGCGTGACATCATCACACCACTTACACCCAGCTTCGGGGTCTCCTGGGACGGACGGGAGCCAAGACTCAGCGTCGCAGGGGGCGTGGTGAAAGCCTTGGGCCCCATGCGACGCTGCTGTGATACATACAGCGCTCACTGAGCGCTGATACATACAGGGGAGGAGGCAGGAGGGGAACGATCCGTCCTGCCTCCTCCCTGTACCGGCAGCTGCACTAAGTGTGTGCAGCTGCTGGCAGAGTCAGAGGCTAACCGCGGGGTGAGCGGAGCCCCGGTTAATCGCCCGCCTCGCCCGCCCCTAGGAACGGCCCTGAGAGAGAGCTAACAGATTCCAGTTAGGTGAGAGAGGACAGCTGGAGAAATAGACTGGACAAGATGGGAGGGAATGGGGTCTCTTCTCTTATAACTCTGTTTTGTGCTGTTTCTCTGTTATTCCTCCTAGAAAATGATTGCTGAATCTGTCAGCTGGGTGTTACTATTCATGTTTTTTTATTTATTTTTTTAAAGTCTTTATTTTGAAAACATTTTTAAATTACAAGAAAATAAAACCATAAAATTCAGCATACAGAGAAGCATCCCAATCTCAGGCACAATAATAATGCAATTTACTACCCCCCTGACAGAAATATACAGATTTGCCAAAACTATAACCATTGTAAACCAGGAGATCCTCTGCTGCAGAGGTAAAGGAAACATAACAGTAGTCCCAAGTCGGGATGCCACTCATCATCCATAACCCTAGACCAGTGGTTCTCAACCTTTCTAATGCTGTGACCCCGCAATATGGTTCCTCATGTTGCGTTGACCCCAAACCAAAAATAATTTTGATGGCTACCTCAAAACTGTAATTTTGCTACATGAGGGGTTACATATGTGACACGCCTCTGAGCGGTACCTCTACATGTCACATACATATAAAGGTACCACTCAGAGCCGTTACATAGATGTAACCTTATACAGGGGGGGCTGTGAGTGGGAAATGAGGGGGTAAATATATTTGACGCCTCTGAGCGGTACCTCTACAGGTCACATACATATAAAGGTACCACTCAGAGCCGTTACATAGATGTAACCTTATTAACAGGGGGGCCTGTGAGTGGTACATGGGGGGTTACATATATGTGACGCCTCTGAGCAGTACCTCTGCATGTCACATACATATAAAGGTACAACTCAGAGCCGTTACATAGATGTAACCTTATACAGGGGACTGTGAGTGGTACATGGGGGGTTACATATATGTGACGCCTCTGAGCAGTACCTCTACATGTCACATACATATAAAGGTACCACTCAGAGCCGTTACATAGATGTAACCTTATACAGGGGGGCCGGTGAGTGGTACATGGGGGGTTACATATATATGACGCCTCTGAGCGTACTCACATATGTCACATACAATAAAGGTACCACTCAGAGCCGTTACATAGATGTAACCTTATACAGGGGGGCCTGTGAGTGGGACTGGGGGGTTACATATGTGTGACGCCTCTGAGCGGTACCTCTACATGTCACATACATATAAAGGTGCCACTCAAGCTGTTACATAGATGTAACCTTATACAGGGGGGCCTGTAGTGGTAACATGGGGGGTTACATATGTGTGACGCCTCTGAGCGGTACCTCTACATGTCACATACATATAAAGGTGCCACTCAGAGCCGTTACATAGATATAACCTTGTCCGGGGAGGGTGGGAGGGGGGAGGCTGCGATTGTCACATGAGGGGTTACATATGTGACCCCTCATGTGCCACTCACAGCCCCCCCTGTGTATATCATGTGATGGCTGTGTGTGGTACAAGTAACAGGTTAACAACATACTACTTGTACCACATACAGACATTACATGATGCTTTGGATGTGTGTGTTTTACACTAAATTACCTTGCAGCCAGGAGCAGCGTTCTCCCTGCACTGAGTACGGCAGGGCTGTTCCTGATGCTTGGATACATAGAGTGAGCACGTGATGCACGCACCGCCACAAGGATCGGCGGGACGTAAGTCCGTGCTCGCCGCAGCGCTGCTCACAGGATCGGCTCACTGAGCCACCAATGCTGCGAGTAACGGCGCCCACTGCTCCCCCTCCCCTTAGTAATTTAAACGGCAATGCCGCTGCGCCTCCTCCCTGCAGCTGCTTGCATAGTGCAGCGCCCACAGCGCTCCTCTGCAAGTCTGCAGCACCCAGCTCTCTGTCCTGACGGCGCCCCACAGCTCTCCGGCCGGTCGGCGACCCCTGTGTTTTGGTCGTTCGACCCCCGCCGGGGTCTCGACCCACAGGTTGAGAACCTCTGCCCTAGACAGTCATCCCACAAATCAATCATCCTCAAACATTCACCATCCATACCCATTCACCCCTCTGATGCCCGAGCTCCAGACAAGCGGCAATTCAGAGTGACACTGTTCGCGACTCCAGCTACAGGCCCCATATATCCAAAAATCTTTCAGGCACCCCTCTAGCCTCGTATGTCAACATACAAGGGTAAATCCTCATTGATAAGACAGATCCAATGAGTAAGGGGCGGCACCTTGGGAGGTTTTCAATTTAATAATAAAGATTTCCTTGCGTAAAACATTAATAACCGATACAGTTGACGTTCGTTCTTAGATGGGACCAGATCCTCCACCAATCCCAGCAGACTATTCTCTGGTGAACACACCCCCGGAAAACCAAGTTTTTCGTTGAGGAACCTATGGACCTCGGACCAGAACCCCTGAATCAAGGGGCAATCCCAGACCATATGCATTAATGTGCCTCTAGCCCTATCACATCTAGTGCAAGATGCATGTGACAGTCTTCCCATCTGGGCCAAGCGTACTGGGGTAAAATAAATCCTATGTAGCCACTTAACTTGTATCAGACGATCTCTTGCACTAATAACCGTTAACCCCCATGTGGACGCCAACTCCTCCATGTGCTGAGACTCCAGAGTCGGAACATCTACCTGCCAGCGCTCAAACGATTTCTTTAGGGGAGAAGGCTGAAGCTCCATAATGCATTTATAAAAGCTAGACACAGGTTTTTGAAGTTGTTCCCTCCTGGCAATCTTTTCCAGAGGTCCACAATCCAATTTAATACAGCCCCCACCAAACTGCTGGAAACAAGCATGCCTGAGCTGAAAATAGCGGAACAACGCCGACCTGGGCACTTCAAAAGAGCGGACTAGGTCCAAAAAATCTCGAAAACAACCCCCTTCGTATAATTGGCCCAAATATTTAAGACCTTTTCTTGGCCAAAATTCAAAGTCCATCAAGGAGTCCAGTTCACCCAACTTCACATTTCTCCATAGCGGAATATATGAGGACCAGGCCTCATTACTCATATCTCCACCATACACCCCAACAAATTTTCTCCATATTGCCACTGTTGCAGCCATGTTAGATGTGTAATGCTGCATTGGATATTTCCCCTGCCTATATACTAAATTTGCTAAAGCCTCATGTGAACCACATAGGGCTGCTTCCAGTACCACTGCTGGTTTATTATGGTCCGCCCTAATCCACCAGGCCGCATAGGCAAGCTGAACTGCTACATAGTAAATATATAAAATCCGGAAGGGCCAGTCCTCCATCCCCCTGCATAGCTTTCAAAGTTGCCCTACTGATACGGGGTGTCCGTCCCCCCCAGAGAAACGAAGATATCAGTCTTTCTAGCGAATTAAAGTGGGAGATCGGCAACATGAGTGGGGCCGCTCTATAGAGATAGAGCAATTTGGGCAGCAGTATCATCTTAATTACATTTATCCGGCCTATCAGAGTCAAAGGCAAAGACGCCCAAGCCTTTAATTTATGTGCAATGTGTTGCATCACAGGAGTGAAGTTAAGACTTAGAAAGTTTATGTCCCTATGAATTTGGATTCCCAAATAACGAAATTGCTCAGTAACCACAAGCTGGGATCTTACAGTGATGCCCACCTCCCTTACGTCATCCACTGGCATCAGAACAGATTTCGACCAATTTACTCTTAATCCCGAAAATGATCCAAAGCTATCCACCACATCAAGGAGATTCTCCAAAGAGGCTTGGGGGTCTGCCAGATATACGAGCATATCGTCCGCATAAAGTGACAACTTCTCCGTCACCCCCCTAATGTCCCAACCTTCAATTGCAGGGTTATTATTAATTAAAATGGACAACGGCTCCATGACCAGGGCAAATAGCAATGGGGACAGCGGGCATCCCTGCCTTGTCCCCCTGGTCAGAGCAAAGGGGGAGGAAAGATACCCGTTTACACGGACTCTGCCCACCGGCTTCAAGTACAAAATGTTTAACCACTTAAGGAAATCTGCTGGGAACCCCATACACTGCACCGCCCACCGCCCATACATAGAACCGCCCACATAAATCGCCACTCTACCAAGTCAAAAGCCTTCTCATTGTCAAGAGAGGCAATCACTCTGCAGCCAGCATTATCATGTCGAAGCTGCAGGTTCGTATATAACCTTCTTAAATTGATATCTGTCGTTTTCCCCGGTAGGAAGCCCGACTGGTCCACCCCCACTATAGACAAAATTATGGAGCAGAGGCGCATGGCCAAAACCTTCGCCAAAATCTTAGCATCTAGATTGATAAGTGAAATAGGTCTATATGAACTGCACACATCCGGGGGTTTCCCTGGCTTATGAATTACCACTATAATAGCTTCATACAATGAAGGTGGCAGCACCCCCCGCTCGGAAATGTTCTTAAATAGATTTTCTAGGCGACTGCAGCCCTCTTCTCCATACATTTTGTACCACTCAACCGGGAGCCCGTCTGAGCCCGGTGCTTTTCCAGTGGCCATTCGGCCCACAGCTCTCTGAATTTCCTCCATTGTAATGGGACCCCCTAAAATCTCCCTCACTTCCTCCGAAATCACCGGGAGTGAAATGGATGCAAGAAAGTCTTGGATTTCACTATCCGTGTGATTGAGTCTGGTAGAATATAAATGGGCGAAATACTCTGCGAACCGATCTGATATATGGAGGGGATCCGTCAGAAGATCACCAGATGAATCCCGAATTCCCGCAACCACTGTCTGTGGCATCTCCATACGAGCCAGAAATGCCAAGGCCCTGCCATTCTTGTCCCCTTCTGCGAAAATTGTCTGCTTTTGTGACAATAGTCGTTTTTGAGTGTAATTTGTAAGGTGGATAGCATAATCCCTCTGCAGCCTTTCTAATGCACTTCGATGTTCCGAGTCTGGGTGGAGCACATACTCTGCCTCTGCCAACGCCAGTTCCCCCTCTAGTGAAACCCTTGCCCTCATGAGACTGGCTCTATGGGCAGCAATAGCATTTATTAAGGCTCCCCTCAGTACTGCCTTGAATGCTTCCCATTCTACCAATGGGTCCGCCGAACCCTCATTCAGTGCCCAGTAGTTCTCAGCCTCCTCTGTGCATTTACGAGCCACCGCCTCTACCTGCAACCATTTTGGGTTAAGTCTCCACAACTTTGTAGCACCAGAAATTGCTTGAGCTACTCTCAACAAAAGAGGGGCATGGTCTGAAATTCCCCTCGGGAGATACTCAATAGCTGACACTTGGGTCAACAAATCATTATTCGCAAAGGCCAGATCTATGCGGGATAACGAACCAGCAGATGCCGAGAAGCAGGAAAACTGTCTATCACTAGGATGTTTCCACCGCCATATCTCAGTTAGACAATTAGCATTTGCCCAATTACTCAATGTTGAGCTATGGGTAATATGCGGATGTTACTATTCATGTTTTTAAAGGCGTGTGTCCCTGCACATAGTGGCTGTCAGCACTGATTGGACCATATCAGAGTATGCAGATAAACGCCTCCAATTTTCCACACCTTGCTGACAGATTCAGTAATACATTTCTAAAAGTATTAACAGGAAGAAAACAACATACAGTCCTAAAAGAACATGCTCTAAAATTGTAGTTTCATAGGGAACAGCAATATTTCCTAAAATAATTGTTAATTGGGTTGGGAAAAATGGCTGTTGGCTGAATGCTGTTTGGCCCACAGCTTTCCAAATTGTGTGGTCGGCTTCAGGAATTTGTCTTTGATGTAAAGGCGTGAACTAACTTTGGCTTGAATTTATGCAGCCAATATAATAATGCTATATAACTGGGTTCTTGATTGCAGCTTAGGATCACTTTGTATACATGGCAGCAGGGACGTAGCTATAGGGGGTGCAGCGGTAGCAGTCGCTACCGGGACCTGCAGTCTGAGGGGGCCCAAAAGTCCTCCTGCCACATAGGAAAACACCAGTATTGTAAATGGTGCATGGTAACTGGGGGGCCCCATTTCACTTTTTGCACTAGGACCCAAGAGCTTGAAGTTACATCTCTGCATGGCAGAGCTGTACTATGAAGCTGTAGGCAGTAGTACCTCATTGTGGCACAGTACTGTTTCCGCTGAAAGCAATTCTTCTGGGAGAGAGTAATCCTCTACTGTGCCATGTAATGGAACATGCCACAGGTGTTTCTTTTTCTAATGGGTCCCATATGAATCAATATGAAAAACCTCTGTAGGAAATGGACACGTAGATTTCTATGTGTGGCACATAGCGGAGAGCTCAGTGACTCCTTGTAAAGGAGTGATCATGTGTACTGCTCTTATAAACAGCTGGTGTCTGCATTTGCTCACGGGTAAGTCAACAGTCTGGAGTCCAGGGGTGAGACGTTTTCATGGACCTCACAGTACACCTGAATGCGCTGTTGATGTAGAACAAGCTGGACAGTGCTACAATTTGGCTCAGTTAACATTCTCTCTAATCTCTGAGGCTACATTTAGGACTCAGGCTGCAGAAAGACTACACAGTTTGCAGAAAATGATAGTACACAGTCTAAAGGTAGAGTACAGATAAGCCATGTTTGATTTGTGTTCCTAAATAAAGCCTTTCTTTGGTAGACGACTGGCTGCATTGTGGGGCAAAGGCAAAGTGCACACTGTGTTTGTGTACTGTGTTTATTTTATATGCTGGGAAAAGTCCCCATTGACCTGACAGAGGCCAACACAATGTTCTTTTGGCCTCCATTGGGCTGACATCATCATACATCAGCATAACATTTTCAACTACATATAGATTTTTTTTTACAATGGGACCCTGTGGGTGCCACATGCCGCTGTGTAGCATCTGTCGCACATATACATCCAGATAACATAAGTCCAACAGAAGCCAGTCAATATAGATCCTTAGCCTATGTCTACGTGGCATAGGACAAAAAACGTCCAAAAGTCGATCGTTTTTTGTCCTATGCATGACCCCGGTTTTTGTCACGTCTTGTACGAAAATCCGCGGTGGGTACTTGTTTTCTGCAGTTGGCCCATACAACTGATTCTATAGGAAGACGATGAAAAACTCCAAACATGTGATTTAGTATGCCGGCGCCAGAAAACGAGCAGAGAAAAAATTACCTGTGTAAACAGGTAAATTTTTCTATTAAAGTCTGGGCTGGCTGAACGGTCGTATTTTCAGCGGTTTTAGAATCCTAAAACCGCCAAAAATATGTTTGTTTTTCTATGCTGTGGAGACATAGCCTTAAAGGGTTTTCTCTTCTCACACATTTATGGCATATCAATAGGATAAGCCTATGGAACCCGCAACTATCTTGAGAACAAGCCTCCAAAAGTTGCAGAAGAGGTGGTCCGAACTCTCCCATTCATTTTCATGTCAATTGAAATGAATAGGAGAAGGGTGCACCACATGTGTGAGTCCAGCCATCAGGAAATATGACTTGTCTCTGTCCTCTAACTTTAGAAAATAATATTCATCTTTTGTCTGCTGCATTCAGCTGATAGCACTGTTGTGGTGGACACTGTACGGCTATCACTATGGGGATGTATATTGTGTTTTAAGCAACATAAAAGAGCAATCCAGTAAAAACATTTATTGTATTATCCCTGGATTTCTTCCTCAAAAGGAGTATTTATTTCTGACACAGTCATGGCGTATTCACAAGATCTAATATAAAAATATCTGATAGGTTCAAGACTCCAGAGAGGAGGAGATCAGTTGGAGAGGAGGCCATATATACTCACAAGAAGTTAGGGATATTTGGGTTTCAGGTGAAACTTATTGAAAACATAAAAATTTCACACTACAGTGATATTTTATCCTGACAGTCGGCCATTAAAGTTGCAGCATGCGATGTTGACTTTGTCATCTCAAACAATTGAATGAAACAAAAGCCAACAACAGTGCAGGGTGTACATCATCAGAAAATGTCATTGTCTCAGTAACGTGTCATGTGGCCTTGAGCGTCAATTACAGCTTCACAATGACGTCTCTCGATGTTCACATGTCGAGTTATTGACTGCTGAGGCATGGCATCCCACTACTCTTGAATGGCGCCCCTCAGGTTATCGAGATTTAAGGGTACAAAGTTATGAGCTTCTACACGGCAACTCAGCTGATCCTTCAGGTTTTCTAGGGGGTTTAGGCCTGGAGAAAGTGCAGGCCATTCCATTTGAGGTCCCACAGTCTCCATCAGCCGTTCCCTAATGATGCAACCTCAATGAGCTGGAGCATTGTTGTCCATGAAGATGAAATTAGCCCTGTGCTGTTCATGCAGAGGCACAATGACTGGATTCTGGATGTTATTCCAGTAGTAGAGGCTGTCACTGTACTATTCACAAAGTGTAGGGCAATAATATACTGTATTTAATAGACACACTGTAACACCAACACCACCAAAGGCTCATCTGGTGACAACAGTGACTGATGCACAGTGCTCTCTGTGACATCTCCAGCATCGTTGGCGGCCATCATTTCTGCTCAGAGTGAATGGACTTTCATCACTGAACCACCCTGAGGAGCACTGGTCCCTCATCCAACGTAGATGCTCCCTGGCCCATGCAAGACGATGATGTCTGTGCCTGGTGGTGTGGTCAGGTCATCTAGACCACACTGATGTAAATGGTTACAGATAGTCTGACATGCCACTTGGGACCACATGTATGAAAACTGTCTAAGTCTAAAATTCATTTTGTTGCCCATAGTAACCAATCAGAGCATCCCTTTAATTTTTTACAAAGCACTATTACATACATACTATTACATTTATAACTAGGGAGAACAAAATAGATACACTACTCCACAAAGTTAGGGATATTTGTCTTTTGGTTGAAGTTTCAGGTTAAACATAAAATTTCTTGAATTTTTCTTAGACAAGACCATTACATATGAGAGGGGTGTGTTTTAGATCTAAACAGTTTTCATACACGTGGCCCATGGTTTCCTCTTACCTCCCTTAAACATGCCTGGAGTTGTGTAGCATTCATCATCCGGTTCCGCAGGACATTGATTACAATGAAGCGCTCATCAGTATGGGATGGAGCCAAAGGACGTCCACTTCTTTGCCTTTCTGTGACTCTTCCAGTTTTTCTATATTTCTGATACAACCTGCTGATAATACTCTTTGACCCTCTAAGCTCAGTGGCCACTTCCGTCTGAGAGCATCCTGCTTGAAGCCACGCAATAGTGAGGTACTGTTGATCAACTGTAAGGTGTTGTTTTGGTCTTATGTTGCCAAAATGTGAACAGCAATTCAAATTGATCCCCTAAATTTATTGGGCAATTCAGGGATCAAGCTCTTTATTAGAGATCAGCAAGTTGTGCAAAAAGTACTGAAACACTGAATAGTAGGACATGTGCATTCTAAAGTTAAAAAATGGTCTAATTTATTTTATTAAAAAAAAATTCAAGAAATGTCATGTTTATCCTGAAACTTCAACCAAAAGACAAATATCCCTAACTTTATGTGAGTAGTGTATCCATGTTGTTCCTCCTAGTTATAGATGTAAAACAGTCACTTTTTAACTCCCAAAAACTTCAATAAAGATAGGCCCCTCCCGTCTTTCTGCAGTACCCAACAGTGGACCCACCATCCTGATCTCTTGCAGTCCCTAAAGTAGAACCAAGACCTCACAGCCATTTTGAGTATTTACAAGTGAAGTGCCATAAAGGTCTCAGATGAGGAATACCCCTCAAAGCTTTACTGTGGCCCCCTGGGAGAGGTTTAATTTGGCCTTTGGACCATTATATGCACCCTGCCTTAAGGAGTATAGTAATCGACTGAGGGGCTGTGGTTCTGGTCTTGAGGGCAACTTTCTGTGGTGCTGAAAGCATTAGTCCGACAATGCTTGCTATGCTTCCATTGTGGGCCATGTTTTAAAGGGGTTGTCTGACTACATCGATTCATCTTACTTTAGTCCTGTTTTCTCAGTTTCATATTTGAATTCAGTATTCTGGCTTCTACTGTGATGAGTTGCTGAGGACACCAAGTCTGTAGCTATAGCAACCAGCACTGGCAACCTATCAGGAGAGATCAAAAGGGTCTGTCGCTATAGCGACCTGAGGACCTGATGCAGCCCATACAAGAGGGGATATCTAGGAATAGGTAGGACACTGTTAATGGACATATATTGCAAAGTGACTTGTTTTTGCAAGATCTTTAACATAAAAAGCGATCCTTGTAGTGAGACAACCCCTTTAAGTATGTCTCTGTGCATTTCATTATGAGACTATATAGGGTCTTTGTTATCTTAGATACCAGCAGTACTGATTAGCCTGTTTACCAGTGTTCCTTAGAATAAGGTTTAGAGTTACAAATGAGGGATTTCAAACTGCAAAGTTCAACTTCGTTCCAAGCGAGCCCACTTAGGTTTGTTATGCTAAGTACACAATGGTTGATCTTGACTCACTGCCCATGTGCAGGATCTTTTTCCAATGTAACCGGACACATGGGTGGCCAAATTTAATAAGATTTTGCATTTATTCGAGTGTGGTTAAGTAGAACGATTTTTCCACATGTTACTACTGAAAAACTATAAATTAGCCAAAACACGCAGCCATATTTTGCAGATCTACATCGCCATATCATACTCCTGCTTTCAGCCTCCCTATTAAAACTTCATTATTATTCTAACAAACAGCATTGGAGGTTCTGGTGACCACACAGACTGCAGTGCTGTGTCTGAATATTACCACACTCATCTAACATCGTACAGGGCACCCTGGTAGACTCTATAAGAAAGGGAAATAATTGGATGAGTCAAAATGAGATGAAGGACCAATATACAGTGAGCAAGTAGTATATGAACATAAAAAACACAGTCCTGTAATAAATTGTATTTTATAACTGCATTACAAGTGTCACATACAGTAATGCTTTAAAGGGGTTTTCCCATGTGGCTGTTTCATAGATCCTGCTCTGCACAGCCAGCTTAAAGGAGTTGTCTACCTACGAAGATTAGTTTTCAACATATAGAAAACAGTAAATGAAGACTTGTTTCCAAATGCATAGCTTTGTTTATTTTGCTTTCTTGAGGAAAAAAACAAAAATTGTATCTGCTCTGAGTGCACATAGGTTTCTCTAGTTACCATCCTGGTCTTCCTTCTCTCTCTGCTCTTTGTCTTATATGATAGCAGGGAGTGACATCACCGCAGGTCAGCATACAGGACACTGACAGCCTGAGAAATGTGAGTTATCTCTAACAAGCAAAGGAAATTAATTACTTGTTATCTATAGAGCTGAGAGGTTAAGAGCTGAAAGTTAACATCTCCTGCTCTCATGTCAGTACAATTAGAAGAACTGTGAATAGGGAGCTGAAATGCTAATCAATGCTATAAAACCATCTGCAGCCTGACCAGGAAGAGACAGGCTGCATGAATCTGAAGCTGCTTTTGGCTCTGTGAAACAACATGGTGACACAAAGGCTTTAAGACTCTTATTTGCTGTTCATGCTGTGGGCGGTTCTACAGCAGTGATTGGCATATCAGCTCTGTTATTCTTATCTGAGTCTGTTACAGGATTTAAAAGCAGGGCACAAGGCTACAGGGCTATAAAGGGTTAACGTTTGTCAGTAAGAAAGATAAACAAGCTCTGGAACTGCTGATAAGACACAGCAGGGAGTGACACCAGCATCCTGGCATGGGCTGCTAGAGCAGAGAGAGGTGGTCATCAGCCTATGATATCTACTATAAACAAGCAGGAGATAATAACTGCTCTAACTCTGAAATTAAACAAAATTCGAACAGCAATGTATTTGGTAATAATCTGTACTTGCCATTGCCTTCGTGTTTAAGGCTAATCAGTGTGATGGGAATACACTTTTACATCCTACTGCTTAAAGAAAATATAATTCTGGACTATTTTGGGCTAAATGTTACCCTTGCCCTAGAATGTAAGTGGTTATAGAGTCTGTTGTTAAGGCTGCTGTTATACATGGCAGTAGCCTTAAAGGGGTTGTCTCACTACATGGATTCATCATACCTCAGTCCTGTTTTCTTGGTTTCATTTTGAATTCAGGGGCGTGTTTACTGGCTTCTACTCGTCTGCAGTAAAAGCCAGGTCTGTAGCTATAGCAACCAGTGCTGGCAGCCTATCATGAGAGACTGAACAGGTCTGTAGCTGTAGCGATCTGAGAAGCTGATGCAGGCAGTACAAGAGGAGATATCTCAGAATAGGTAGGACAAAGGTAATGGACACATATTGCAAAGTGACTTGTTTTTGCAAGATGTTTAACATAAAAAGCAAACCTTGTAGTGAGACAACCCCTTTAACTAGTAGCTTAGATTTGTAGGGTAATAGCAAACTTTGAGCACAACTTTGTATATTAGGGCACTGCTGTTATCCATGCCACTTACATATATTTTCTTGGATTCATCTTATGACTACAAACAGTGTTGGACTAAGGTCACTTTATGACTGTTCGGTGTTTGACCTATTGGACCTCAAATCATCCTGAATAATAAGTGGTCACAATGCTGATTCAGTATCGTGGCACCTATCTCTAGGATTTGCCATCAATGTCAGATAAGTTTGGGTCCCACCTCCAGCTCTTGAACTCAGTGGTAGTCAGGACTCTCCCATCGAAATTAATAGCAGCTCTGAGTACACCTAAGCGTCGCACCTCCTATCTGACACCAATGCCATACCTAGTGATATGTCATCAATGTCTGAAGTGGGACAACCCCGTTTAACTGCAGCTGGCCAACACAGTTTTGGTCTAGTTTTACATCACAGAGAGTGGCCGGTATTGCAGTTTTGTAATTATGTGGTCCCTTCATTCTCAGAATTGGTGGGAGCAGAGGTCAGACCCCCACTGATCATAAAAGGAAGTCGTATCCTAGAGATGTGCTAGAATTTTATGGGTTTTATGGACGTTAGTGTACCTGTGTACTATGTTTAAAGCATAGTTGCCAACTTTTGAAAATGAAAAAGCAGGAGACCTTAGTGGGCGGCGCGCGTAGCGGCAAAAATTTGCATGGACACGCCCATCTTGTCGGTATGCCACGCCCCTTCAAAAAAGCCACACCCACTCCACCTAACTGCATAACGGCTTTGGAAGAAAGCCAGGTAGATGCCCTTATAGCCAGGTAGTAGCCCCCCATAACCAGGTAGTGCCCCTTACAGGCCGGTAGATGCCCCCTTGTAGCCAAGTAGATGCCCCCCTTTGTTAGCCAGGTAGGTGCCCCCATTGTTAGCCAGGTAGGTGCCCCCATTGTTAGCCAGGTAGGTGCCCCCATTGTTAGCCAGGTAGTGCCCCCTCTGTTGCCAGGTAGTGCCCCCTTTGTTGCCAGGTAGATGTCCCCTCTGTTGCCAGGTAGTGCCCCCTTTGTTGCCAGGTAGTGCCCCCATTGTTGCCAGGTGATGCCCCCATTGTTGCCAGGTAGATGTCCCCTCTGTTGCCAGGTAGTGCCCCCTCTGTTGCCAGGTAGTGCCCCCTCTGTTGCCAGGTAGTGCCCCCTTTGTTGCCAGGTAGTGCCCCCATTGTTGCCAGGTAGATGTCCCCTCTGTTGCCAGGTAGATGTCCCCTCTGTTGCCAGGTAGATGTCCCCTCTGTTGCCAGGTAGTGCCCCCTTTTTGCCAGGTAGTGCCCCCCTCTGTTGCCAGCTAGTGCCCCCATTGTTGCCAGGTAGTGCCCCCATTGTTGCCAGGTAGATGTCCCCATTGTTGCCAGGTAGATGTCCCCTCTGTTGCCAGGTAGATGTCCCCTCTGTTGCCAGGTAGTGCCCCCTCTGTTGCCAGGTAGATGTCCCCTCTGTTGCCAGGTAGTGCCCTCTTTGTTAGCCAGGAAGTGCCCCCTTTGTTGCCAGGTAGTGCCCCCGGTGTTGCCAGGTGAGGCCCCCATGTTGCCAGGTAGATGTCCCCTCTGTTGCCAGGTGATGCCCCCTCTGTTTGCCAGGTAGTGCCCCCTCTGTTGCCAGGTAGATGTCCCCTCTGTTGCCAGGTAGTGCCCCCTTTGTTTGCCAGGTAGTGCCCCCTCTGTTGCCAGGTAGTGCCCCCTTTGGTTGCCAGGTAGTGCCCCCATTGTTGCCAGGTGATGCCCCCATTGTTGCCAGGTAGATGTCCCCTCTGTTGCCAGGTGATGCCCCCTCGTTGCCAGGTAGTCCCCCTCTGTTGCCAGGTAGATGTCCCCCCCTGTTGCCAGGTAGATGCCCCCTTTGGTTGCCAGGTAGTGGGCCCCCACTGTTTTCCAGGTAGTGCCCCCATTGTTGCAGGTAGAGCCCCCTAAAGCTAATAAAAATAAAATAATAAAATCCACTTACCTTACCAGGCTCCTGCACAACGGCCGCTCCTGCCCGATCTCTTCAGCGGCGCAGGGGAAGTGAAGCAGCCGCGCGTCACTCCCCTGCAGCCGCCGCTCACTTCCCCTGCGCCGCTGACCTGTATGCACGGCGCGCACAGACGCCGTACATACAGGGGGAGGCTCCCTGCACAGTGAGACCGCGGGCGGTGAGCGGCCGCTGCGGCCGCTTCACCCGCCTGTAGGAGCGGTCCGGCGGCGCAAGAGTAGCGCACCAGCGCTACTCTTGCGGGCCCCGGTAATTTAAAGGACCCCCCGCCCCTGCAGGCGGCGGGAGGAATGCCAACCCTCCCCCGGGGGGCGGGAGGGGAACCCAAATAGCGGGACCCCCCCGCCAAAAACGGGAGAGTTGGCATGTAAGGTTTAAAGGGAATGTGTCATCAAAAATGACTTATTGTTTAACTCACATTTTTATGTTAAACATATTTTATAGGAATTTTTGATTATTTTTTTAAAATTTTCCATATCACTTTCGCTATTTTTTATTTTTCTTAAAATCCTGCAGTTTTCACTTTGGCCAATAAGCCTAATAATATCTGACACTTCCTGTTCTGTAAGGGAGTTTTTCCAATGTCTGCTCATTACAGAAAAAAGAAAGGTCAAACTGAAAGGAAACCCCAAAAGTGTATAGAAACCCCAAAATCCACCAGTCACAAGAAAAGCCACACCTCCCCCCTCACCTCCTGCACAGGTATTTTTCTCGGGTCACACAGCATTACTAAAAACTCCCCTTTAAAAAGCTATGGACAGAATCAGTCTAAGGCTCCTATGTGCATGAAGCTGCTGTAAAGATCTCTTTGACTGCTTTAAAGCTGCAAGCAAAAAAGTTTTCCCCACAATCATATAAAGAGGGCTGAAAAGAAATCAAAATCAGGAAATAAAAACAACTGAGAGGAAAAGAAAGGATCGGGGCTTGAGTTAAAAATTTAAAAAAAAAAAAAAAAAATTGCGAAAATTTCCCCTTTTAAAACACAGCCATCATTTTTTAATTTTTATGGATGGGATTGGGAACGGGCTGCCCCGGGAGTCGGTGCTTTTTCAGCCTGACACAGCACAGCCCTGTTCCAATAGTTTGAACCCTCCCGTCGCCAGTATCAGGCCATTACAGACGCCCGTGGCACTTTGTAAGTGCCCTGATTTTGGGGGGCAGTGGGGGGCGGGGCAACAAACCCCTACAGAGCATAGATTTATAGCTTCGTTACAGCAATTTCCCGATGCATTACTGCTGGGAAAAGATAAACCATTTCAAAAAAAAAGGGGTACCTAGCCAGAATTTTCGTTTATGTCTAAAATTTGGCCCATTTTTTGACCCGCATAGACCGGGGCCATAAACAGGGCATTTTTTTTTCTAAATTAGCGCATTAAAAAATTTTCGTTTACATGCCAAAAATCATACATGCCGCCCTATGTCCATATGGTAACTAAGGTTGTATTCTTATGACAGTAGAGAGGTTTGTACATCCTTCTGCACACTAGATGCACGGAAGTGAAGGGGACATTTATATACAGTGACATGTCTGATATCCATAGGAAGGTATGTATTAATAAATCTCATAATTAAATATTTGCAGTGTCTGTCATTAGGGTGGTGTCCTTGCATGCTTTGGTTTCCACAACTCATTTACATGCAGATCTTTCATAGATTAAATGGCAGCATTTTTAATCAGATTTCAACAGCTGGCTGCTCTTACTGTAAAACACATGAATTTAATTGAAGTCTATAAAATTTGGACACTGAACGGAAAACAGATTAATCCCACTATGCATTCTCACACCCTGTAAGTTTCCATGCACTGTCAAGTAAGGAACGGTGGAAGAAGCTAATAGAATTGGAACATAACAGGATAAATCAGAAACAGGGCTTCTTTGTGGTTGGAAGAGTGATTTACCCTTCCTGGGTACAGGTCATTGCTGAGTAACTTGTTGCACAAAGCAGGGTGCCAGTTAAGTGGAATTTAGGAAGGAATGTGCTGCTTAGTATTCTTCATGGATTGGTTTCACTGCTTTGGAAACTATACAATTACTTGACTCTTTTCAAATTAAAGGGCCACTACACGTAAAACACATTGACCATATCATGGATCAACATAGATATAAATACCTTGGTATAGTGGTTGTGCTATTGTTCCTAATTATTCAGATCTATTACCTTGTGGATCTATCAGGGTGATTTTTTTTCTTGCTAGTGTAAGTGTAGTAGATGAACATGTCGCTGCTAAGTAAGCTTATTTACTTGTATATAACATATGTAAGTTGTGTTACATTTTTTTGTATACTTTGTCTTGTGGTGAAAGTACAACCTAACCTTTACTGTAATTGACTCCAATATTTCACTTCCACACTTTGGTTTGTATATTGGGAGAGGTGCAATGGTAAGAAAAAATATTTTTATTTTAAATTAAATTATTATCCACTGAAAATGCTCCTCTATACATATGTTTTTTACACTTTAAGTTCCTTAAAGAAGACTTTTGATTTCTCCTGATCTGCTTTAGTAAATACATGTGTTCCCCCAATTCCAGAGCCTCTTTCCTGTTGTGTGGTCTTCCTGGTATTTCCTCTAGAAAGTCATTACCAATTTGTCAGATGGGTGTTACCAGTTGTGGGTGTGTCCTGCACAGTCTGACATTCTCCAATCAGTACTAACAGAGTCAGCATGTACAGGACACACTTCTCTCAAAACTGGACTGGTAACGCCCATCTGACTGATTCTGGAAGACATTTCTTGGAGGAATAACAGAGGAACAGCACAACACAAAGTTATAGGAGAAGAGGCTCCAGAATTGTTATATCACAGGGAAGACAAGCATTTACTAAACTAGATGTCGGAACAGCCACATGTCCTCTATAAGTAGGAGTCACCAAGGAACTGGGATACCATCCGTTCCTTAAAGAAGTTGTCTGGGGAGAAAAAAGTCAGATTTTATTTTCCCCAGCATAGGACCAAGCTTTTACATGGGTTGTGTCTGCTGTTGCAGCTCATCCACTTTCTGAAAGGCAACCCTGAATACAGCTAATGGACAAGCATGATACTGTTTTAGGAAAAGACTGGCTGGGAGTAGTGGTTGTGAGGTGCTGCCCGGTTGGAACATGGAGTATAAGCTTCCCTGGCTGCATTGGAAGTTGATCCCATCTCTCAGCTTCATCCTCCCAGGATGTCAGTGCCTATGGGGGACTCTTCCTGATGCCTCCTAGTAACTTCCTAGTACCAGGCGGCAGCACTGCCTTTGTGTCACGGTGTATTTGGTGTTATCCAGTCATGGATGGAGCTGTGGGGTCTTCACAGACAGTACTGAGGCTGTATCTTCTCTATAACTAAGCCATGTCAGATACAGCTAAAAATATTTCATTTTTTGTGTAATAACATTAATAATTGTTATGGTTTAGTTTTGTATAAAAAAATGGTTTATTAAAATTATTGATTGGCAAAAATAAACACTTATTAGAGAGAATTTGTGAGAGAGGCCCCAAAATTTCAACTGCCTAGGGGCCTCTACTAGGCTTAAAGGGGTTTTGCCACGATGTAATGTTGACGTGGGATCCTCCAAAATGGGTATTTAATCACTTTTCTAAATATATGTGATTACAAAAAGTGAAGACTCTGAGAGCTACAGCATTTCTCAATCCCCCTTAGTTACCTGAAAACTTCCACTAGACACGACCAGAGGGACCAGAGGAACCCAGAGGGACCAGAAGAGCTGACAGGCCGTGCTTGTGTGAAACACTTCTTATCTGATGACAGGGAAAATGAATGAGCTTTTAAGGGACAGGGAAGAAAGTGCAGTGTATGCTGTATTGAGAATCCACTGTTGCACTATTATTATTTCAGGTAAGTTTTGAGACACTCCCTTATTCCTCACTCCTTGCTCACCCCCTCCCTCTCTCCCCTGCAGCCTTCATGACTCAGCATGATTTGTTTATATTCTACTCCCATGCTGATAAGAGGTAAGTAACTGGCGTCCTGGCAAATCCCCTTTAATCCAGCACTAGACACAGCTGAAATGCTAAGCACCCTGGGTCCTGGCAGAAATGCTTATGGAGACCTGTCTGAAATGCCTAGTGGCCTGAGTACCATCAGAAATGGGGACCCGGCCAATTCTGGATTCCCAAATAGGTGTATGGGCCATACACCTTCAAAGAGACCTGTGGCCAGGGCCACGTTAGCCATTAGACAAATGGTGCATTTGCCCCAGACCTCTGTGTCCTGATCCTGCTATTTTATCCTGCAAAGAAAGCGCTTTCTTTCAGTAAACAATAATGACTAGGTTTGCACTGTTGTTCACTATGGATCTGTTGTGGGATCTGTCAGGATACCAGCAACAGAGATCCCAAAGGGGATAAAGGCAGAGCTATAATCTGTGAATTCAGTTTAGTTATATTGCATTTTAATTGCATTTGTTGAGATCTCATCCACTTTGTTGCTCCTCTATTCTGCTGTAGATTTTCCAGCCAAAAATCCATAAAGAAAATCTGTATCAAATCTGTCAGATGTTAAAGGGAATTTGATTTTCCATGACTGCTCTCTTATATTATCTGAAATATTTCCCCTTTAGGTAACTGGAGCATCATAGTGAAAGACACAAATGTAAAAGTGTGTAATGTGCTAGAAGAACTAACTGCTATGAAGACTTATTATAGTATAATGAATGATTCCATATAGTGCTGGAGGTAAAGCTCTGACAGTGTGCTTATCAGTTACACAGAAGCTGCAGTGTGCTGCATGTGCCAGCAGGTGGTCTCAGGCTCCACACTTGTTTGGGTCAGCAGCGGGTGCATGTGATATTTACTCTGGCCAGTTCTCTAATTTGCAATTATATCTCATGCCAGCTCAGTGCATGCCTCTGTACTTGTTTGTCATTAAAGACTGTGTTGTTAGTCACCGGTGTTTACCACTTCCAGTCTTATGACAAATTCTTGTGCATATTACCACATGGAAAGAGTCACTTTTTCCTGATAGCTCTTTTCATTTGTAAGATAACCCACACAGTATGTGTCGTGTCATATTAAAGACTGCTCATCTGTTCCTCAATTAGCAGTTACTGCAGCACTAGTACACACTAATTTATCAGGACGCTACCTATAGTTGTGTTCAGAGGAATAACCTCCTCGACCCCAATGAAAAGTCTGTAAAAAATCCCCCACCCGCCATGTGCCACTTCTAATACTGGTGTTGTTACAGAAAAATGGTCAAAAATACATTAAAGTACTAGTGCATCTCCAAAAATTTGAATATCACTGAAAAGATAATTGATATCAATAGTCAAAGTCAAATAGAGAAACCCATATATTGTATAGACTCATTACAGTATGAATTACAAGGTTTAATATAATACATTTGTGAGCCCTATAACAAATAAAAAGATAGTCCTGGAGAACACCTTTCATTTTCAGTGATATTCAAATTTTTTGAGATGCACTAGTATAATAAAAAAATGATAGAAGGTGGGCAAAAAAAGAAAAAAATGCTACTTGCCTACCTGTCTCCCACTGCTTCCACTTCCCGGTAATCCGCTGCTCTTCACTTCCGGGTTCTTGTCCTGACACATAAGAGAGGCTCATGCGCTGTTGTAAATGAGTGAAGTGGAAGCCTCGTCTGAAAGTCAGGATAAGAACCTGGAAGTGAAGAGAGGTGGATCGCCAGCGATGGGAGATAGATAGATAACATTATTTTCTCTTTTTTTGCCTAGCTCCATTTATATATAATTTTTCTTTAACTGGACAACTCTTTTATTAGCACCAAGTGTTAACAGAGCACTATACAGCTACCGTATGTCCATATCTGCGCATCTTTGTGAGCCCTATAACAAATAAGAAGATATTTTTTGAGATGCACTAGTGTAATAAAACAATTGATAGACAATTAAGGAATTTAAATTATATTTAAATAGGTCTAGGATGGACAAAACAAGGAAAAAATATGCTACTTGCCTACCTGTCTCCCACCGCTTCCACTTCCCGGTAATCCGCTGCTCTTCACTTCTGGGTTCTTGTCCTGACACATAAGAGAGGCTCATGCGCTGTTGTAAGTGAATGAAGTGGAAGCCTTGTCTGGAAGTCAGGATAAGAACCCGGAAGTGAAGAGAGGTTGATCGCCAGCGATTGGAGATAGATAAATAGCATTATTTTCTCTTTTTTTGCCTAGCTCCATTTATATATAATTTTTCTTTAACTGGACAACTCTTTTATTAGCAGTGAACAGAGCACTATACAGCTATGTCCATATCTGTGTATCTTTGTATATTCAACAAAAATCAACGAAGGGAAATACAGTAAAAGTGCCCCATGTGAACATACCATTTAACAGACTAATAAGACGTCACACAGATTTCCAGGCATTTCTTTAATTTCAGGGGAAACTGCTCCTTTTGTTATGTCTAGAAATGGCTTTGACTTTACCATTTTCCCTGTTTGTTGACTTTTATCTATTTCCACATTACACGCAGCATGGTTTCTTGTATAAAGCTTGGCTAAAATTCTTGTAGTTAATAGTTTCAGCGCTTTACAATGTTTCATTTCTTATAAAAAAGAAAATTGCCGGTTAGACTACTGAGGCCCGTCCATATGTCCTGTGAAGCCAATCACACCTCTTCAGTGTAACTCTGAAGCGGTTCATGCCTCACCCTGCCACTGACCTGATGCTTTCCTTCACATCTGAGTTTGGAGCCTAAAAGTTCCATAATAAAATAAATTATTTTCCATAGATACCAGACAGCTGGATTTTGGAACCACTGGATTTCAATGTTCCTGTAATATAAAATGGCAAAATACATAGGAGCCAAGTTGTATGAATGTGATGGAGCGGAGACGGCACAGTACATAACGTCCTTAGAAGCACCTGTCTATCCTGAATGTTTCCTTGAAAATTATTTTTAAATGTTGGCAATCAGACTTGGGTGACCTTGAGGGTTGTATTGTGTCCATCCCCGAAGTCTTTATTTCCCAGCACTGGAGGTAGCATGGCTAAATTCCCCCACCCTCTTTCTATCCGTAGATGTCTCACGTCATGTTAATGTTCTTTGTTTTTTAAAAAAAAAATTCCATGTTAGCTTAACAAATGTAGCAGCATATCATGTAACACTTTGCTACGCACCAATGCAGGGTACTTTTGGTATATGCTTGTTTGGTTTAGGTTCCAGTTCCTTTTTTAGGTACTGTAAATCATCGCTACACTTTTAGCACAGTAAAAATATGGCTAATGTTTTGCATCTGTAAAAATGGGGAAAAAAATGATTGGTTAAACAGATCCAAATGTATACGGTCTTTGACAGGTACACTACATCAAATGCTCCCTCTGAAGCTAAGAAGGAAAATACTATGTATGCATTTCCCTATTTATGGTACCTGTTTCACTGAAGGACATACTGGCATAGCTGGTGAAACTTTACTGGGACCTTAAAGGGGTTGTTCAGTAACATCAAATTATTGCTTAATTGGGGTCAGGGTGGGTAAAAAAATACACTATTTACCTACCTCCCTCCTGCCGCTACCGTTCCGGAGCTCGCTAGTGATACACCCCCTTTTGACTTCCAGTTTCAGAATGGAGAGCCAGTAGCTCTTGCGCATGACTTTCCATTCTATTCTAACCATAGAACAAAATGGAAAGTCGTGCGCAAGCGTAACCGGCTCTCCATTGAGCCACAGCATTTCAGGGGCCCGTTCCCAAAAGGGGGCCGGGCCCAGAGGGGGACCCCCACTATTAAATTTCCCTCAAAATTTTGGGGGGGAACACCCCTTATGGGTAAAGGGAGCCCCCTTATTTCTGGAGAAATTAAGTGTGAGCTAATCTTCCAAGAAAAAGTGCCTATGTGCATCAAGTTTCCATATAATCCTTTCTGACAACTGAATCTTAGGGTATGTTCAAACGGCGTAATTGCGGGGGGGTATTTTTGGGGTCCGCTGATCCCCAAATGGTGCGGGAAAAATTACCCTTATACTGACAAAATTTTTTAAACCCAGTTTTTCATGCTTATACTGGGGATAAATTGGCCCCAAATTTGGGCCTTTGCGATTCAAGGGGCCCTAGGGTTTAGGGAGGCTTATTGGGCACAAGATTATTGCTCCTTTTTTGTAGAGAACAAGTAGTCGGTGGCTCTCTGCTCCCCCAGCAATTTTTGGGGTTCCCCGGGATTGGGTATTTTTTACACCCAAACTACCCCCTGTTGCTGTTTTAGCTTATTGTCATTAGGTGGTGACGCCCATCTCATTTCGCTATGGGACACTATGAATTGTAGTCACGCCCCTGGCTGATATATATATATATAAAATATATATATTATTATAAAAATAAAAACTTGCGCCTTGGGTAGATATGTTATGCTTACTATTAAGAAGAACAGGTTTTTATTTAAAAGGTTGTCCAGGATTAGAAAAAACATGGCTGCTTTCTTCCAGAAATAGTGCCACACCTGTCTCTGGGTTAGCATTTTGGGTTTTCAGTTCACTCAATTTGGTAAGACACAACAAGGGCAAAGGACAGAAGCCCAAAGGGGGTGACAATTTTGGGGCAATTTTTTTTTTTAAACCCTCTGCCGGGTTTAATGAAGTACATGAATGCAGTTGATTTTCAGCTCACACACTGTACGAGTTACATGAGCGTGTAGCATGAAATAATGTTCTTTTTAGAAGGTCATGTGCTTTAATTGTGTTATGTCTTTATTATACATAGTTGAAACAAGGCAGAAGAAAAATAAGCTTCAACACTGCTGCAGTGTTTCTATCCATGGCCAGCGTCCCCATGAAAATAGCATTATTTCCACAATGCCAATAGTGGTGGGGCTCAGTGAAATGAATAGATAGATCCAACTAATCAACACTGGAAGGAGAAGAAATATCCCCGACACTCATCATGTCATAAAATCTTCCTTTATTTCAGCAACTTGTCATACACAAGGGATGGAATGTAGGATACACCCTCATAAAGGCAAGTGACGGCCATTTCGCACACAACCGCGCTTCCTCTAGGTGCAGTATGTGTCCTGACTGTCCAACTGTTTCAATGTATCATACACATTCAATTCACCTTTTTATCCCTTTGACGTTATATTATTATTAGGGAGCTGCGTTCAGGACCTCTGTTGTAGGTATATGTCGGAAAATCTGAAAAAGTTTTCCCAACTGACCCTGCGATGAGTCCATATGGAACAACAGTGCAAACATAGTCACTTTAGGTCGACCACACTATTTTGTCCGGTACAGAAAGTGCTTACTTTTGGTAAACACGGAAGATGTAGTCCATATGTGACTACATTACATTTACATTGTTGTTCCCTATGGATTTATCATGGGATATGTTGGGATAACTTCTTCAGATATCACAACAAATACAGTACTCGTGAATGCAGTGTGAACCCAGCCTTGCACTGGGATAACCAGTCTTTGTACAAACCTGGATAGATAATGGAAATTTTGGACATTCTTTTTGATACAAAGCACTCCTTTACAATAAACTGATCAAACTGTATTTAAGATGGGTGTAATCTGTGGGGAAATCTGGCAGTAAGTGGAACACCATCACAGGAGAAATTAAAAGGTGCTCAATGAAATAAATAGGCTGAATATATAATGTATGGACATGAGGTTTTTCCCCCCCTGTAAAGAGCCCCATAGGGTCGGAAAACCTCACAAATTACTCCCAAGCTACGGGGCAAGATAAAAAAAAGATAACATTTTTAATGTTATGTACATCCCTTTTTCCCGAAAATAAGACACCCCGAAAATGAGACAGGCATTTTTTTGTTTTTAAATTCAGAGTTTGGTGCTTTTGCTGAGTTTGCGATGAAATCACTAAAGAAAAAAAATTAAAAATGTTGATTTTTTTTCAAAAATAAATGTAATTTTTGTTATAGAAAAAAAAAAAAATCCCTAAAAATTTAGACAAAAAAAAATTTTAAAACCTGTTTATTTGGGGGAAAAAAGGGTATCCTTAAAATTTGACCCCACCCGGGTTTTTGGTTCCTTGTTGCCCCAGATGAATTTTTTACAAAGGGTAGTACTCGTTATTGCGGACTTTATTTGACTATGTATTTCTTAGTCATTCATTTGGGAAAGAAGCCCAAAGTCAACTGCAAGGGTACTTTCAGATTTTTTGTTGATAAAAACTAGTTTGGGCCCGAGGGGTTTTTTAATTCCCGGGAAGAGTGTTTACCAGTTTAATACTTCATAAAATTAGGTTCTAAAGTAATGTTCCTTGGGACCCCAAAAGCATTAAAGGGCTTTGAATAATTGTCCAAAAGCTCCCTTTGAAACTGGGAGCAAAAGGGTTTTATTTTTAATGTAAAAACCCCAAACCCAAAAGTGGGACCAAAATTTGGGGGTTTCTCCGGAGCGGGTTTTTAATATCTCCCAGATTAGGGTTCTAAAAGGTATATCAAGTATGAAGTGTATCAGAAAATTGGGGAACCCAAAACCCTGAAAAAGTAAAACATTTTTTTTTTCTGGAAATTAAAGGAGGCACAGATGAAGCAAGGAGTGAAAACGCTGTCCCGGTGGGTTTAATATTTAATTTTCCCGTTTTTTTTGATATTTTTGGGATCAAAATTTTAAACCCAAATTGAAAAGTTTGCTTAAAACCAGTAATGAAAACAAAAAGAATGCAAAAGAAAAAAGCGCAGAACCCGCTTTTAAAAAAATACAATAGTACCTTCAATGCTTAAAACATACGAATGAAAACTTACTGGCCGTGAGCAAAAAATTTCAAAATTTGGGGTTTCCCCCATTGAGTAATCCCCGAAAGCCCTTTTTAAACGATCCACCTTGGTTTAATCTTTGGGACATGGAGGAGGGGAGCAGCCGAAACGGGGGGTAGCCTACTATCGGAAAACTTGGTGGGGGTGGAATTTTTGCCCAACCTAAGCAAAAAACGGGAAGAAGGTGGGGGGACTTTTTTGATGGAAACATTTTTTTGGGGAAACCTAAAATAAATATTTGCCCCCAAAGGGGGCCCCTCCTTCCGTTATTTTGATATTGGCACTTTATTATAGCTTACACCTGTTTGTGCTCCTTGCAGGTTAATCTATGCGTTTACACTCTCCTCTCTAACACTTGGCTTTTTAGCCTGTGTAGGTGGATTCTAGACGGCCATCAGGAATTTCAAGGCCCCATGTAGCCAAAGCAGTTGCCTCCTTCCTCCTCAATACCAGTCCCTAGCTTGCACTATATCATCCCTCCTGAAATTATAAACCCCCACTGTGCCCCTGAAATAATTTATGACCCACCACTGAGCGGATGAATGCACCTGGGGAAAGCAGGTGTGAGGTGGCGGCCGCTCCTCTGTGTGGTTGTGTGTATGTTGGAGTACAGTTTATATCCTTATTTATCTATTTACAGATGTTTGGATATATTTATACATTCTTCCATCATTGTGTATTATCATTACTTATTTAGTGTGTTTACTATATGCTTTTGTATATGGATTTAGCATAGTTTATTGATGCATTTGGATTTGTATTTATTTAAATAGTTATCTGATGTAATGGTTTATTGTATTTTTGTGGGAGCATGGTTGCATTGTCAAGATTCTAATTATTGATCTTACTCAATAACCTAATTTTTGTTTTTTGTACAATTTTGTTTAATCTGTTTCTGACCGGTTTGTATCCCTTCTTCTCTTCCTGACAAGCCTTATTTTCATTTTTTAGTACATTTTAGAACACAAAAAGACTTTTTTGCAGTCAGTTATTCTACAAATTTTTTTTGCCTTTTTTGTGATACATAAGGGGCCGTTCACATGGCGTGATTGGACACGATTTTGAATCTGTGTTGGATCCTAAAAATCGCATCCAAAAACGTTGCAGCAATCAGATCCTAGACAGATCAAACAAGCAGCTGCATGTTTGGATGCATCAGGATCGCACACTATAATTTTAAATAGGGCTCCTGCTGTGTTTTTCGGACCAAGAATTGACATGTCAATTCCTGTAACGGATCCAAAAGACGCAATGAGACACACATCAGCAATCACTCGTAAAAGCAATGTAAATCACATTGCTATTTATTAGATGCGTATTTGGGTCCATTTGGGGTCCGACAGACGGATCCAAACACATATTGAAAAGCGTATGTTCACACGGACTCAACACACCGAGTGAACATAACCTAAAGCTTTATTTTTTGTAATTCTCATTTAGCACTGTATATACAATAACCAAGAAGGCAAAGAGCATAATAACCCATCCCTGCCTTCTTAGTGGAAAGCCTGACTGCCGCTGATATCCAGCTCTCCACTTTAACAGCTGCAAACGCTGCCTGGAAGTAGTAGTCCAGTAGTAGAGGTTCCAAAGTAGAAAAAGAAAAAAAAATCAATTCGCTTCACCCCGGCGCCGCTGCTCCTGGTGCACCCTATCCATAATGTCCCAATCAATGGTCACATGATGCTGTAGCCAGTCATAGACTGGGATTGGCTGCAGCGTCATGCGACCAGTGTTCCGGTCGTCCTTGCCAGGCACACCGGGAGGGGCGCCGGCAATGGAAAGGAGTGGGTTTAAATGGTGATTTTTTTTTTTTTTTTTTTTTTTCTCCTCTTGAACTTTATCAAGCAGCTGAGTGGATTTGATATGTAGTGGAATACCACTTTAAATAAATCTTTTAATATAATGAATTCTGTTTCTTAAAGTATACACATTTTTATTGAGTGGTATATAATGTTTCAACATTGAAAGGTAAGGCACTGTTTGTGTTCTGTTACGGTGACAGCCATATTACAATATAACAACTCATTTCAGCAGCTACAGCCTCACAAGGTTTCCTCTATCTTATCAAACATTTTCTGACTGTGTTACAGGTTTAGCAACTTAGCACTAAGGGTATGTTCACACGGCGTATTCGCGGTCCATATTTCATAGTGTAATTGCGCTGCAATACACCTGAAGTAAGGACCACAAATACGGTGATTCATTGAGTGCTATGATCACCTACCACTTTCTCTGACGCGTTTTACGCAGTGGGAGAAAGAACTGTTATGTCACTTCTTCCCTGCGCTAGTGTGCTAGGGAAAGTGAAAGTCTATGGGAGTCGGTGCAGAGCACTTTACTTCTAAAACACCCTGCGTGTTGCGGCACAGACAGTACAGTATGTGCCGCAATGCGCCGTGTGAACATACCCTGACCGTGTGTCCTACAAATAGCATTGCTTATGTCTTTACATATAAGTTGTAATGCAGGCGCCATGGAACCAATCAGATCGCTGCTTTCTTTTTCTCACATGAGCTGGAAATTGATTGGTTACTATGGCGCCGGCCTCCTGGGCCCCGGATTCTAGACATGGATCTATAGTGAGTTGTACTGTAATGTTGTATTGAGAGGTGCATGGATCCAATATCATCTCTGTAAATGTGTTCATTGCTCCCCTCCCTTTATGGTGTATACAATATACTGTACTCGCCAGGAAAAGCCAGAGTGTTCATGCATCAGAAACTTCAAGCAACAGTTTAGCTCCATTTGATGACAAAAAAAAAATTTTGCGCGTAGTACAAATGTTGAAAAATGCGCCGCGGTCCGGGTTCTTGCACTTTGAACTGACATTTGTAATGTTTTTTTTTAAAACGCTCGGGAAAATAAAATACGGGGGCACTGCAGGCTCTGTGCTGGGCCGGGTGCGAGACCTCTATAACGGTGTCAATCCAGCCACCTTGTCCGGCTCCATCGATGTCATAGTGGTCCAACAACCCGATGGCTCCTTCCGGTCTTCACCTTTCCATGTGCGATTTGGGAAACTTGGCATTCTGCATTCAACGGAGATGACTGTAAGTGTGCGCGAGAAGTAAACTCACATATGTATGATGTGTAGTATAAGTTTAATTATAATGTTGTGTACACATTTTTAAAATATCCCAAAACTAAGTACACCGATTGTATAACAGTGTTAATTTGTGACCCCCCAAAATAGTGAACACAGCCTCAATTCTAAACCTTGGCAACATAGTCACTCCAAGTGAAAATGGAAAAATTGTCCCCAAATTTGCTATTTTCTTTCACAATGTTATTTGGTTTTTAGTGGTTAAAAGGGTCTGAAGTGGAAGGGGGCAAAAGTGGTTTTTGAATTTAGTGTTATGCTAAAAACCCTCTCTACTGGTCACGAATTTCAACAGGGGGACCTCAGGGCAAAAAACTGTCTGGGGAGCTAAAAAAAAAGAATTTTTGCCTACATAAGATGAAACCACAAAAAAGGGGAAAAAATTTCCCAAAAAAAACTAAAAAGCTACACTTACAGCTCAGTGGCTGGTGGATACCGAACCCCATCAGCAGGCACTCGGGCCCCATTTCTGCAGGGGAAAAATTTAAAAAAGGGGCGGGCATTAAAAGATCAAATGCCTAGATCCAGTTCACACCGCTGCAAAAAGCCACAGTATAACACAAGGGGACTTCACAAATAAAAATACCAAAGAAAAAAGCACATGATAAGGCGATACAAAGGGGAAAGCCCCTTCGTACAGGTAACCATGCTTGGTTACAGCCAATAAACGCCCATAATATTCAAAAGGGGAGGTGCCCCGCACTTTAAAGGGGGTCCTGCACAAAAACTTGTACCCCAAGCTCCCCAGTATTTTAGGCAAAAAATGATAACATAGGAAAAAAATCAAAAATGAAATTATTTTACGGGAGTACAGAAAGCGAGCTCGCAAGCCCCGGCAAGGGTCCTCTTTCTTGTGAGTCCCACACATTAAAAAAAAAACCACAAAAAATGGGGGCAAAATTACCAAAAAACTACAAACTACAATTACTGTCAAAGGCTGGAAGATATCTGAGTCCCAGCCGGCGTCTCTGGCCCTATCTGATGGGAAAGATTAGCAGATGGGTCATTAAAAAGCAAATGCTCAGATCCATTCACACCAATGCAAAAACCCCAAAATATAACAATAGGGGGACTTCACAAAAGAAAAAATAAACTTTAAAAATGGCCCCAGGCTATAAAAAGATTGCTAACACTCTGAAACTGAGCTGCAGTGCGGTGACCAAGACCATACAGCGATTTAACAAGACAGTTTCCTCCATAATAAGCCTCACCATGGTCGACCAAAGTTGAGTGCATGTGCTCAGTGTCATGTCCAGAGATTATCTTTTCAAACTAGATGTATGAGTGCTACCAGCATTATTGCAGGTTAAAGGGGTGGGGAGGTCAGCCTGTTACTGCAGACCATACACTGCACACTACAAAACATTGGTCAGCATGGAAGTCATCCCAGAAGGAGGCCTCTTCTAAAGATGATGCACAAGAAAGCCCACAAACAGTTTGCTGAAGACACGTAGACTAATGACATAGATTACTGGAACCATGTCCTGTGTCTGATGAAACTAGATAAATTATTTGGTTCAGATGGTGTCGGCAGAGTGTGTGACGGCAACCAGGTGAGGAGTACAAAGACAAGTGTGTCTTGTCTACAGTTTGGTGGTGGCAGTGTCATGGGTTGGGACTGCATGAGTGTTGCCGGCTGTGGGGAGCTACAATTCATTGAGGGAACCATGACTGCCAACATGTACTGTGACATACTAAAGCAGAGTTTGATTCCGCCCCTTCGGAAACTGGGGCACAGGGCAATATTCCAACATGATAACGACCACAAACACACCTACAAGACAACCACTGCCTTGCTAAAGAAAATGAGGATAAAGGTTGCGACTGGCCAAGCATGTCTCCAGACCTAAACCCTATTGAGCATCTGTGGGGCATCTTCAACAGAAGGTAACATCCACCAGCTTTGTGATGTTGTCATGGAGGAGTGGAAGAGGATTTCAGTGGCTGCAACCTGTGAAGCTCTAGTGAACTTCTTGATCAAGACAGTTAAGGCAGTGTTGGAAAACAATGGTTGCCCCAGAAAATATTGTCACGTTGGGCACAATTTGTCCATTTTCACTTAGGGGTGTACTCACTTCTCTTTCCAGTGGTTTAGACATTGATGCCTGTGTGTTGAGTTATTCTGAGGGCACACCAAATCGACACTGTTATACAAGCTGTTACACTGACTACTTTACGTTGTATCAAAGTGTCATATCCTCAGTACAATATTTATAAAAATGTGAGGGGCGTACTCACTTTTGTGAGATACTGTGTATGTATGAAAAAAAAATAAAATATATATATATATTAATATATATAATATTATATATATATATATATACTATTGTATTGTATATAATATATATATATATGTGTGTGTATACACACACACATATATAAAAGTTATAATATAATATATATATATATATATATGTATAAATATATATATGCACACATATTATATATAATATTGTATTATGGCTTTTATATGACAACATCTGTAAGGGGTTTGTATGTTCTCCCCATGTTTGTTTCGGTGTCCTCTAGGTTCTTCGATTTCCCCCAAACTCCAAGAACATATTGATAACTTTATCTGGAATTTAGACGACAGGGAAAGGTTTCAGAAGATTGACATGGGAAAAAACTTAAAGGATACCTAGCATTTTGACATACATCTCTCATGTCATAGTGAGAGACATGTCAGAAGTTTCAACGGTGATAATCCAGGAGAAGAGCACCCCACTGACAGCTAAATTAAAGGAGCAGAGGAGCTGTGCTGACCTGTGTTTTTTTTCCGCTTTTTTCTCAGGGAGCCAAGCTAGTGGTATACGGATTCATAGAAAATCTATGACACTTTAAATATATTCATGCACCACCTGCTTGATTTTCCAAAGTGCCGTGCAGAAAGAAAAGGGGGCGACATAAGACCCCATTCCTACTGTGTTTTGGTCTTCTGTTGCCAGTTTGCAATGGGGTACCTTTAGAAGTGGAATGAGTGGCAGAGCCATAGGTTTCTACAGAGCAAACATTCTGTGGTCTGTTTGACGGCGGAATAAGATTTTATATGCCAGACACAAATGGGAGACTACATAAGGCATATACCACCAAGAAATAGACCAAACATACTGGAAAAGAGACTATACTTCATCTGTAGAATTTGTGGCTCCACTGTAGCATATGTAGGAATACTTTTTTACAAGGTAATCCAATAGGATTACTATGTAGTGGAAAAGTGAATGGAAGTAGGGCAAAACAGCAGCCTTTGATGTGCCAAAAATTTTACTTGAAACTATTATAGATTTTCATTAGAAATCATAGCTGTAGTCATTGTTCATAACCCTGCCATAATAGAGAAGAGTTCAGAAGCAGCCAATATTGAGGAATATAAATACTGTATACACATTACTGGAAGAAAGAGAATTATACATATATTACACATAAAAATTGAGAAACTGGGTGAATATATTACATTTCTTTAACAAAATGCTTCGCTGCATTATAGGAGCTCAGAAAACTGTTTTGGGTTATGTCTGTCGACACACTTTTTTGCCAATTTCCAATAGCAACCATGACTGTTTCCCGAACTATAAAAGTAAGCTACAACTTGGGATCAGTAAGACAAAAATGATGTAATGTACAAAGATACTTAAACTTTCATGTGGGTTTTGTTTGACACATTATCTGATCCATTATTGCAGGTGGACATAGAAGTGAATGGAGAGCCTGTCGATTTACCAATGAGACTTGGAGATAATGGAGAAGCATTCTTCATCCAAGACATGGAAAGCAATGATGTAAGTGTGTGATAGAAGCTGCTTTTGTTAATTGCTTCTTTGTAACGAAATTTTATGTCAGTTTAAGACCGGTATGTTTCTGAGACTGTATAATTACAGTACAGTTATATCTTCAATCACAATCATTAACCTTAAAACCAGCAGAATTGTTTTATCTTTCAAGATTTATATGCTACTATATATGGCACCTGAAGCCGTACTTATACATGAATGCATATATATACATATATATATATATATATATATATATATATATATATACATACATATATATACATATACATATACACACACACACACCTATTTATCTATATATAGTGGAAATTTGCTTACCGAAATTTCTTTTTTCCTGGAGTCCGTAGGCAGCACACCATTGGGATTACTTCCCCCTAGGTACAACTAGGAGAGATAGGTTAACAAGCAGTAATTGAACTAATTAATCACTTAAGTGTTGCCCTATAAAGCCTGGCTGGAAGCACCGCACACCAGTATTGTAAGTAGCAATGAAGGATATTAATCTGGGTGGAAAGCTGTGCTGCCTACGGACTCCAGAAAAAGAAATTTCAGTAAGCAAATTTCCACTTTCCTGATCGTCCTAAGGCAGCACACCATTGGGATTTAAAAAGCAATCTTAAGAGGGTGGGACCTCCGAAGCTTTCCTGAGTATTAATTCACCAACAGTCGAACATTCTGCAGAAAGGACATCCAATCTGGAATGCTTTACTGACGTGGATGGTGTAGACCTTGTTGCAGCCTCACAAGTGTGATCTAAAGGCACTTGGCCAAAACTCTGCCCAGGATTGCCGAAGTGATCTGTGAAATGAGCCCGGAGATGAAGAGGTGATATCTCGACCCAGAATACTGTAACATTATTTTATGACGTAATTTTTCAGTGGGCCAGAGTAGCCCTCCAGGCTGTGTGACCTATCGTATTGCCATGAAATTGTAGAAACAATGCTTCATCCGATCTGAATGGTTGAGTAGCTTGTAGATAATTGAGCACTGCTCTTCTCATATCCAGTGTTTACAAACTCTGTTTTTCATCCACTGGATTCGGAAAGAATAGCGGGAGAACAATCTCTTGGTTAATGTTAGATGTTGAAGTCACTTTTGGAAGAAATCCTGGCATAGTGCGCAGCATAAAAAATCCTGTTGGTTTCTCAGATATGGTTCTCTACAGGAGAGAGCATGTAGTTCCCCTAACCTTTTTGCTGAAGTAATGGCCACTAAGAAAAAAGCTTTAAAGTGATATCTATTTGAGACTAGACTGTAGCATGGGCTCAAAGGGTGGACCGGTTAAGGGCTTCAGAACCAGTGAAAAGTTTCATGCTGGTATGGGATTACGCACCATCCGTTTAAGATTTCTGACTACTTTTGAAGAATCTTCTGACCAGTGATTGGTTTGAGACTCTTGATTCCAACTGAGCCTTAAAGGGGTTGTCTCGCCACAAAAAAAAAAAAAAAAAAATAGCTTTCAAATTGCAGAGAACACAAAATAAAGACATTTTCCAATATATTGCTTTGTTCATCTGTTTTTGTTAAGGAGATACAAGTGAAATAATCACCTCTCTGGCTATTTCAGTTCCCTCAGTAACCGACCTGTAAACATCTCTCCCCACTGCTGTTTGTTCTATGTGATAGCAGTGAGTGATGTCATCACACAGGTTGCGGCAGCCTCTGTGCTGCTGGGCAGTAAAAAGCTTGATTTATCTAAACTAACCAGCACTGTAATTAGGGCTTTTGTTTGAGGGATCAGATAAAAAGTCCTGCTAGCAGTTTCTGAGAACGCTTTTGAGCTAATCTGCTCTAATTAGCGACTGCAACACAGAGTTGACTACAGCAGGGATCTGTCTGCCAATTACCGTCAGTATCGAACAGGAAGTGACAGAGTATTTCATTCATGCATCCTATGAAACTCTGCAGGAGACAACTCCCTTAAGTTGCTGTGAAGTGGACCTTCATGTATTATACTTGAGCCTTTCTTAAAGCCTTCTGAAGAAGAAACTGTAGTACAGTAGGTAGCGAGTTAGCAAGACTTCCTTCGAGGAGCCCCAGCCTTTGTAGATTCTCCAAATCCTGTTATAAACAGATATAGTTGCAGGTCTTCTAGCAGCCAAAAAGGGTTTTAGCCACTTCGTCTGAGAGACCAGACTGTTGTAAGTTTTCCCGTTCAGCCTCCAAGCCGTCAGATGGAGCTTGTGCACTTGAGGATAGACCATGCCGTTCTGAGATAGGAGGTCCTGGTAGTTTCTAGAATCTGTCCCTTGTTAGAGACAATACGAGAGAGAACCAGGCCCGACGGGGCCAGGGAATAACCGCTATGCCCTCTGGTTTCTCGTCTAGAATCTTCCAGAGGACACTTGGGACCAAAGGAAGGAGGAAGAAATATCTAAATTAATTTGTTTCTCCAACTGATTGACAACCCATCTATTGCTACAGGGGACCCCTGGAGTGAGAGGGAGCAAAAGTGTTTTGTTTTGCATTGTCTGGAGTTGCCATGACATCCAGGTCGGGGTATCCCATCTTGCAAGTAATTTGTTTGAAGATTTTGGGTTCAGACTCCATACTTCGGGGTGCAGGAAATACCAGCTGAGCCAACTGCAGTCACATTGAGAGAGCTCGAATGTGCACTGCTGACATGTTGTAGAGATTTTTAGTCTACTCCCATCAATAAGCTCCAGCCTTATCTGGAAAGAGAGGGGCGTATGGTGCCCCCTTGTTTGTTTAGGTAATAAACCGATACAAAATTGTCTGTTCGTACGAGGACATTCTAATTGAATCGGATGGGCTGAAAATGGTACAAAGCTAACTTGATGGCTCAGTTCCATTAAGTTGGAAGATAGCCTCTGTTCCTGAGGAGACCACATTTGCTGAACCCAGTGGCCTTTTACATGGGCAACCCAGCCCAAAGAGGAGGCATCCTCTTGTTGAGGAGTCAAGGTTCTACCTTGCCTCAGTGTGTTTGGGTCTAACCACCATTTAGATCTCATCAGGTGTACTCATAGTTATCTACGTGTCAAGAGAACGCTTGCATATTTTGATCAAAAGATGTTTAAGCTGCCCACGACTTTCAACGTGATCTCAAAATCGGGCAGTCCTATCCTATCTTTACCTCTCACAGGCTGTCATAAGAAGGGCAGCTTGCAGGTTGGGTGTTTTTTATTTTTTCTCTCTGAATAATGGAGGTCGGTTGACCCAGCGGGAGGCCTGATTGGCTCGATTGAGAGGTAAAGATAGGATAGGACTGCCCGATTTTGAGATCACGTTGAAAGTCGTGGGCAGCTTAAACATCTTTTGATCAAAATATGTGAACCGAGAGTCTCAAAGTTTTTTCATGTATGATAGATAGCATAAATGCTTCTTTAGGGATTTCCACGTAGTGTATTGCCCTTTTTAGAGAACGCTTGCTTCTCTCCAGGAGGACAAGACGTTGGCCTGAAGGGAATGGATATAAGCTTTGGCCCAGGGTATTGCATGGCCAAATACTTTCATCGCTGAGCTAACAGAGATTTTGTGGACGGATTGGTTGGAACGGTAGATTGCAGAAATGGTTTTTGGATGGAATGTCTCCAGACCATTGTTTAACCCCTCAGGCAGAGCCGTCTTAACAGCATTATGGGCCCCTGGGCAGTGCTGTGCACTGGGCCCTCCCAACCAACGCAGAATACAGATAACACCTCACTTTGGCTATGTTCACACGATGTATTGCGGCGCATACAGTACGTGGCGCAATACATTGTATGTTTTTGGGAGTCGCACTAATACGCGCGTCCTGCCGCGGCGTGAGGGGGGGGGGGAGCAGCCCGCCGGCCCTTAGACATTCATTATTCTTGGCTCGTATACGGCGCTAGTAATTAACATGTCACTTCTCTCCCCGTTCGGTGTATTGTCTGAGCAGGGAGAGGAGCCGGAGTCCATAGTTCTCTATCAAAACTGTGGATTACCGTAATGACTGGGACGGATTCCAACCGTAATTCACGCAGTACGGCGCAAATTACGGGCTGAAAAATGCCCCGCAATTACACCGTGTGAACCGGGCCTTAGATACACAAGGACAGCAGATAGTATAACACCTGATGAGCTCAGATACATAGGGCCAACAGATATAACACTGGATAGGCTTAGATACACAGCCAGCAGATGATAGTATACACTGGGTAAGCATAGATACACAGCCAGCAGATGATGGTATACACTGGGTAAGCTTAGATACACAGCCAGCAGATGATGGTATACACTGGGTAGGCTTAGATACACAGCCAGCAGATGATAGTATACACTGTGTATGCTTATATACACTGCCATCAGATGATGGTATACACTGGGTAAGCATAGATACACAGCCAGCAGATGATAGTATACACTGGGTAGGCTTAAATACACAGCCAGCAGATGATGGTATACACTGGGTAAGCATAGATACACAGCCAGCAGATGATAGTATACACTGGGTAGGCTTAGATACACAGCCAGCAGATAGACACTGGGATGCCTCCCAACACCCCACACTCCCCCCTCCCCCAGTCACTCACTGGTTCTGAAGTCTATAGGACTGGCAGTCATCTTCTCCTCACTGCAGATGGTAAGAGGGAGGAGGGGGCAGCCCTGCTCTTCTCTCCCCAGCAGTCTCCTGCTCTTCAGTGGCCGCACTGCTGGAGAGGGGGAGGTGCGGGACTGTAGTGCAGGATCTCAGAAGATCGTAGGCTGGCCCCTGCTTTACCTCAGTGCCGTGCTGCCTGCGCTGTGAGCAGTAAAGCGCAGGCACAGCAATAGCAGGGGCCGCATTAGACTACACACGAGCATCTGAAGCCTGGCCCTAGCTCTGACTGGCGGTAGTCCAATAAACGGCCCTGGGTGTACTCCCACTGGGCAAGGTAGGCAGCTGTTCGTGGGGCCCTCTGAGCTTGTGGGGCCCCTGGGCTAGTGCCTACCTGGCCCAAAGGGAAAGACGGCCCTGCCCTCAGGCTCTCCTTGAAGCAGTTGATATAACAAGAGACCTAGAAGAAAACTTCATTAGAGGAATGTATTCCAGGATACCTTCCCTTGAGACCTCATCTTGCAGATCTTGGGTTAACTGGCTGAGCCAAATACCTAAGGACCTGGCTACAGGTAAGGATGCCACTGTAGAGGAAGCATAAGACGTTTGGTACTGCTTCTCATTCAGCAGTACACTGGGGATCCACATTGTATGTGCTCCTGAATTTAGCTCTTAGACCAGCTGCTTAACTGGTTTATATGACTAAATTGAAGCCAGTCCAATAATAGGGTGACTTGGGAGCCTTATCTTTGGAAATAGGAAAGCTTCTGTGCTTTTTTTTTAATTTTTTTTCTCATATAATATATATATATATATATATATATATATATATATATATACATACATACATACATATATACACACATATAAGGTACTCTGTCTCCTAGGAGATACAAATCATCTGATTCATTAGAATCATAATCCTCAGAAACGTATTCCTTTTCAGATATAGTACTGTCACCAGTAGGAGAGGAGGGTAAAGGTGAGCGGCCTAGCTCTAGGCTTGTTTATATTGTGTCCTTAAGTGGCTCTAAACTCTTGAAAAGTTGCAGAGAGTTGTTCCTTAAACCCGGAGAGGAAGGTTCTAGCCTCAGACTGTAAGGAACCTTCCCCTTCAGGCGAAGAACATAGAGTGCATATATTAGAGGCACATTCATCTGGGATGGGCTGATTGCATCTAACACACAGCCTGTGCTTGGATTTTCTCTTCCACTATCCGCTCTGGAGGTGGACATCTAAGGGTTAATGCAAAGA
The DNA here is from genome assembly GCA_025379985.1 of Phyllomedusa bahiana. Classification (NCBI taxonomy): domain Eukaryota; kingdom Metazoa; phylum Chordata; class Amphibia; order Anura; family Hylidae; genus Phyllomedusa; species Phyllomedusa bahiana. Next base: position 184,665 of record JAODAL010000775.1, read on the forward strand.
CATAGTTAGAATTGCATTCTCAGTAAGCCACAATGATAAAGGTGCATATAAACAGTCCTCACTTCACAGAAAGGATATGTTAAGAAACCTAGTAGAGGGCCATATAGCAGCCTCTTTAATCCTGCACAGAGCTGCAGGTGAAAGCATGCAGCAGGCAGATATGCACACACAACGCTCACTTCACTATGAACAGGGAGGTTCTGTTTAGCACAGAAATGGTTAACTTCACAGATCCACAGAGGGGCATATCATATAGCAGCATCTTATATACAGCCTAGTCTTATATACAGCCCAGATCAGCAGAGGGGCATATAGCAGCCTCTTGTATACATCACACACAGCTTACCTTGAGGTTGTGCTGTTTGGAAAACCCTTTGAAGTGCTGCGTGCCAATTTTTCTGTTGATGGTATCAAAAAAATCACAGCAGAGGGCAATATAGCAACCTTTTAATACTGCACAGAACTGCTGGTGAAAACATGCAGTAGGCAGATATGCACACACCAAGCTCACCTCATTAAACCGGAAAATTCTGCTGTCTTGGCACAGAATGGTTAACTTATACTGAAGATAAACTCTAGCCGCTTTTAATACTGCACAGGGCTGCAGTATTAAAAGCGCATATACACACACAGCTTATACTGCACAGGTATAACATACAGCTCACCTTCTGTGTGGCAAAGCTCAGCAGAGGGGCATATAGCAGCCTCTTATATACAGCATTAATATATCACACAGCTGTAGGCAAACGCATATACACACACAGCTTATACTGCACAGGTATAATATACAGCTCACCTTCTGTGTGGCAAAGCTCAGCAGAGGGGCATATAGCAGCCTCTTATATACAGCATTAATATATCACACAGCTGTAGGCAAACGCATATACACACACAGCTTATACTGCACAGGTATAATATACAGCTCACCTTCTGTGTGGCAAAGCTCAGCAGAGGGGCATATAGCAGCCTCTTATATACAGCATTAATATATCTCCTTTACACAGCTGTAGGCCTGTACGCATAACACACAGCTTACCTTGAGAGGTTGTGCTGTTTGGCCAAACACTTTGAGTGCTGCGTGCCAGATTTCAAGCCCCAGATGTACAGCGAGATCTTGCCATTACAGCAGCTCGCAAGCATGCAGGAAAGCTTCAGCAAGGATCGCGCATGCTTAGGCGTCTTATCCAGAGGGGCAAAAGTCAGAAGTGCCAGGTCCCACGTCAACGTTGAGGGGGAGGCAAGGCTAGGTACACTCCTCATCTAGCCACGGCACTTCTGGACGCCACACTCCCTTCCAAGGGAGGAACACACATGTTTGTTCAGATGAACAACGGCCACATGTATGTTCTTCGGGACGAGGGACCGAGAACGCTCTCAGTATACAGCCCGGAATATGAAATTGGCCTTAGATGAATGTTTACACAGGGCAACGATAGACCTGTCTCTTCCATGTCCTGAGAGAGAAAAAAATACTGGTGTGCGGTGCTTCCAGCCAGGCTTTATAGGGCAACACTTAAGTGATTAATTAGTTCAATTACTGCTTGTTAACCTGTCTCTCCTAGTTGTACCTAGGGGGAAGTAATCCCAATGGTGTGCTGCCTTAGGACGATCAGGAAATATATATATATATATATTATATATATATATATAATATATATGCATATATACACCGTGTGAATATATTTATATATATATTGGGTACTCCTGTATAAGTGTGACCTCAGATGCAATTAAAGTGATTGGACAGTTGGGACACCCGGTAGGATTCTGTGAAAAACTAATGTTAAGATTTTGCACTTACTGACAAATAGAATATATTCCCACAGTATCGTTTTCAGGCATATACCAACACATATTCAGCCGGTCGGATGCCAAAATGCAGGTTACCTCTCTCTTTATGTGGTGACAAATCCACATAAAGAGAGAAGTATGCAACAGAAATCCAAGGTTATGCCATTCTTTTTGCCAGGTATTATGCAGCATATTTTTTGGGCTGGGAAAATATGCTGTATGAACATACCCTTAAAAAGCATGGGGATCAAATGGAATTTCATAGAGTGAAGTGACAATGTCCCATTTGTTAATTTTAAAGGTGTCCAATTCATCCATCGTTTTTCCCCACCTACCTCAGGACACTTTTTCCCTCTATGTCAGCAATGAATTTCATGAGCCTTCTCCAGCCTTCCATTCTCCTTTGTCTTTCACTGATACCTCAACTAGAAGAAAAACTTGGAGCAAGAGGGTAATAACTAATAGAGCTGAGGCGTCTTCTGAAGTAGCGAACAAATCAGAAGACACAATGCTGTCCACATGGTAAGAGATACCTTTGGGACTTTGGGACTCTGTGACTAACATGAACTGTCCATATGTAGTTGCACTTTTATGATATTATTGACTTACAGCTTTGTGGCCAATATACAACTAAACGCTGTTATGGTAATTGGCTGCTTTGTATATGGTCAGGAGGACTCCCTTATCTGATATCCATATAACCTAATGTGGATAATGGTTACCCTAATTGAACAATTTCAGTATGTTCATGGATGAAATTAAAGTGCAATGACATTTATCATTCACAACCTGTGAACAATGTTTACCTGCTTACTTTCTTAAATGTCGGTGGCTTTGCTATTGCTCAATCCCCATGCTTAACACTGCTGCTTCACTTCTTAAGAATGGCTGTTGTGTATAAGCACAAGCCAACAACAACCAAAATTGTATGAAACTACACAAAGAAATTCAGCCTGGGATAACTCATGAAAAAAACATATCTAGATGTAGACTTTAGCATGATCTACGCTTTACTTTTTTTTAAAGGGGTCCTCTGAGATACAGGTTAATTTAAGTATAACAAAAGAAAGATTTTGCGTGATGTATGTATTTTGGCACTCAGACGCCATTTTTTTGGATCTATGAACATGTTCTACTGCGGGTCATAGATTCAGCTCTTTCTAGCTACTAAGTAACAATTCTGATTCAGGTAAACCACTTTAAAAGTGGTCTACCTGTTCCAGCAGTAATGTGCCTGTATTTGCCGATCAAAAGTCAGAAATGTGTAGAATCGCACGGTTGGTTGCAGTGCAACACACCTCCAGCACGCCCTCCGACCTCAGACGCATTACAAAGTGCCGTGGGCGCTTTATAATGCGCCTAATTTTGGAGTGCGCCTGATTAAACATATAGCGAACAGGCTATATATACATGTCGCCCTTTCTACCTGATAGATCGCTCACCACTGGGGGGCTGCTATCCTTGTCCTTCTCTCTGATCCACACCAAGAACTATTTTTTTTTTTGTTATTTCATCCCATTTACATGCTCAGTTATTTTTTAGTTTTGGAAACCCCCTTAATAAAACCTTTCTTCACATTTTATATGGGGACAGGGGTGTAAATGTGGGAGTGAATAGTTTGCTGTTACACCAAACCCTTGAAACCTGAGAGGACCCAAAAGACTAATTTACCCCAAATGAGAAGACATGTATTAGTAAAGATAAATTATAGTTGTGGACGGGGGTTCAGTTTAAACATGTTTTTTCTCACTCATTTAACATTTTGATATACATTGCCTTGTTCTGAACATTCAACTATATGGATTTATATTGTTCTTTAAAGGGTTGGCCTACTTTTGAGTCCCATCTTAAGTGGAGAGTGTCTATAAAGAATAGCTCGTTCTCTGGAGGACTCAGCTCATTAGTGCATTACATGGACAGCATATTGACCTTTTTGATAAGTGTGTAATACTTCATTTGCCCTGTGGTGGTGGTGCAGAAAACTGACAAGTTTTTTCTGGGATCCTCAGCTATTTACACATGCTTGTCGCTCGTCCCAGCAGTATGACCCTCCTGAGAAAAATGGCTTATTGAGTCACTTGTTTTGATTTTGTAAATACATCCCATTTTATCGTTCTTAATTGCATAATATTCTCATATTTCTTCATTTTTCTTTGCAAAAATGTCACATTTTGATCCAGCATATTTCCCATACTGACTGTCTTCTGTGCTATGTCTCATTATATCTAGTGACTCCATATACTTGTCATTCACTGAGATCCCAGATGACATCTTCCCATCACAGCCTAAGGATCTCCTCACCACTGCTGAAGAGGATCCTTTGCAGTCCCCCACGAGGTAACATATGAAGGCTATTTGTAGGCAGTGTGCATGTGAATACATGCAATTAAACTGTCTTATCTATTAGAGCACCAGACTCCTGGGTCTGTTATCCTTTTTATAGTTTATGCTCTTGGTGATAGTTTGTTGTCTCTGTAAAGGAACATGAGCAAGTCCAAACTGTAAGTAATGCTTACAGAAAATCTGCCTATTTGAAATTAGTTGGTGAAAATCTCAATCAACCTACTTGTTTTGGGGGAAATGGGTTTGGCAGGTTAGACTATGACTGTGAACATGAGCATGTAAACTTTCTCATAGACATATTTGGCAGGTTGGACTATGACTGTAAACATGAGCATGTAAACTTTCTTACAGGCAAAGGACATTAGTAACGCAAAAGTTATTGGGAAGGAAACTAACTTTAGTAAAGAGTGATAGTTAATAGGCAAACCCCAGTATATTAGAGGGGTTGTGCCACAAAGTAAAATTGACGTGGGAAGTTGGTAAATTAAATAATAAATATTTTCACCATTCATCATTATTAAAAATTCTGGACCGCTTTTGTCTCAGCTGCTCCTTAGTGATCCATTGTTTACAGCTCGTCTCCAGGGGATACGACCAGGGCTGAGAGCTTCTCAGTCCTGGTCGGACATGCTCAGACATCACCTCTCCTCTTAGGCAGTTACTAAGTGTTCAAACCCCAGGTGCTGTCACTCTACTCCTGTCCTCTGTACTCCTTAGTAATTAGTCAAATAGTGCAAATAAATAAAAAAAAGAAACTTCAATCAGGTCTGTGCATGGATAAAGAAAAATAAAATCCACAGGTTTGGTTCCTGCGGGGATTTGAACCGAGGACCCTTGTGCCTGGAGGCAAAAGTTCTACGTCTGAGCTACAGTGTAGCTACTTACAGTTTTACACATAAACAGACCTTTCTCTGACTAGAGAGAGGAAAGGCCTGGTGATGTCATCCTGCTGGGTCATATCATATGTAATTCAAACAAATCACCCACGCCCCCTTCTGAGCACACAGAGCTGAAGAGCTGGATGCAGGAGGTATGAAATGAGATCAGCCAAAACCCCTTTAATGTAGTAGTCTACAGTCCGTTCTACCTATGAACTTATTGTCTTTTTAAAAAAGCTAGTTATGGTTGACATAGAGATAAGAAAAATGAAGCAGTCTTGCTGACTTCTCTGTACAATGCACACCTCTTGGATTTGTCTTTCTTCTGATGGCAGGCGTCTACTTCCATAAGGCAGGCAAGATAGCAATTTGGTTCTAATATACACATAAAAAATCCTCTCCTGTCATCAGCTAAGTGTATATTGTAGAGCAGATCGAGGTAAAACAGACTTTAATGTCTCATTCATTTACATAGGATTGTGTACTTTTCATCTTCTAAATAGACGATCACCATCCCCCAAAAGTGACTCTGAACTTGAAATGAAGAGCCCTGGTTCACCTCAATCCAACAGCTGCATAGAGTGGGACTGGGGAAGACTGCCACAGGTTAGGAAAAATCTTCATATCGTTCCCTGTATTGACACATTCTGTAAAGTCCTCCAAGTTCAGTGTGGTCTACTTACTATTTTTTCTTTCAGATTTCTCGGCCAGATTTGAGTCCTCAAACATCACAATCTCTCCCACCCAGTCCAACCAAGGAGCTTGAGTTACTTCAACTTGCCTCACCAGATCCTGGGCTTCCTTATCCAATAGACGACTGTAATGCTAGCCACAGTGTCTCCGAATCTGGCGAAGCGTCCATGCCTCTAGGTCAAAAAGGTTTGCATTACGCAAGGCAATTGATTTATTCTATTTGCTTTGTTTGCCACATTTAAGAAGTTGTATAGGATTAGAAAATACATTGCTGCATTTATCCCCCACTAGAAACGGTAACCCTTCTGTCTGCAGGTTGCATGTGGTGGTATTGCAACTTAGTCCCATTTACTTCTATGAAGCTGCTCTGTAGTACCAGACACAACCTATGGAAAAGTGTGGAACCATCAAATTAGGAAAAATAAATGTTTTTTTCCCAGTTTAATCATCTGCTGATTTCTGGAATCAGAGGTGTAGAGCAAGCTTATTTGTTTTCTACCAAAATCCTATAATCCGTTGGTAATAATTAATATAAAAATATGTCATAGGTGGGTGCTTTAGGCCTCAGTGATAGATATACTGTATCTGTCCCTGTGATCTCATGGGTAGTGCCCAGTGTTTCTATGAAATGGTAGTAGGAGCATGTCCATGCTCTTGCTGTAGCTGCCAGGACTGGAGATGACTGTAGGCACGGCAGTTTAAAAGTTTAGGCAACATGATCATTGACAACTGTAGTACCTAAGTAGAATGATAAAGGGAGTGGACACCCTATGTCAACCTATTGGAGCCCTCTGTAGTGTAATCATGGGGCACTAGTGGGTTAGCATGGCAACCGAAGGTCCAACCAAGGCATCTAGGCCTGTCATAGGTATATGCCTATTAGCTGGGTTAAATAAATCTTTTATTAATTATAAACCTTCAAGATCCCTAATGGGGGTACAAGATGCGTGACATAGAGTTTAATTAAATAAAAAAAATAAGCCACCCTATTCACATGAAAAATGTGCAATCATAGTAAAGCATATATATATATATATATATATATATATATATATATATATATATATATATATATAAAATTAAAAAAAAGTTGATATGTCAATCACTCCAGTAGAACCACCCACACCCTAAACAGGAAGTGGTAGCCTGAAGCTGGCTTGTGAAGAGCAGGCTCTGTAAAACAGCATGGTGAGAACACCCTGGTGGTCAATATGACATGGTAAAATGTAACGGTGTTAACTCAGGCAAAGTACAGTGCTGATTGGAAAAAATATATTTTAATCAACTGTGTTAAGCTTGTACTTCTTCAACTCTTTCCAAGGATGCTAGTTCTAATCTCTTTTATAATTACTATATGCAGATGCAGTCAAAGAGCTTCCTTTGCATCCTGATGATGTTCTGTCTCCTGATTCTCAAGAAGTGTCACTTTATTTTCCAAACAGGTAAGAGATAGGAATTATATGAGTCATATTTATAGAGGACCTGTTGCATCTTCAGACTTCAGTTCTTACCATCCACATCTAGAAGGCACTTTGGTCATTTTTGTGCTGTTTTTTTTTCTAGGGCCATCCTGTATCCACACATTAGTTTTAGCACTACATGTGCTAAAGAGTCAACTAGTTAGTCACCACCACTCAGTTTTCAATGGTGAGAGTGCTCACTGTGCATAGACTGTAAAGAGGAAGGTCATCACTGATCATTTCTCAGCGGAACATTGAGCGCTCACCCCATAGAGAAGTGAGAGGTTTTGTACCAGTCTATGTGCTCACTGGCATATCGGTTGCTGAAACGAATGATACTGATAACGGTCTCCAGCTCCACAAAATATAACAAATTTATTGAAAAAACATTAAAAAGTATAGCATTTAAAAAAAGGAAACATCATACAGTCAAGACTGACGCATTTTGAGCAGTTGTGCTCTTAATCATAGTATGACTGAACGTGTAAAAAACATTCCTTTATATATACATCTCAACCAATCAAAGCATATACTTTAAATCACATGACAAAAAACAGCCGGAAAACAGTAACACCAGAGTATTACACGTATAAAAAAAATGCTAATAATAGCACAATAAATCATTTCTCTGATTAAGACCAGTAGGTACACAAGTTTTTAAGTTATAAATCCATTGTGCTTCTCGCCTGTATAAACGCTGCATGACATCTCCGCCTCTAAGATCAGGCTAAACCCTTCCTATGCCAAAAAACAAAAACGAGGTTAAATCTCCTTTATGAACAGTCCAAACGTGCTTCAATGCGCCTGAGGTGTTAATATAGTGTGGACTCGTGCTATGTGATATGTGTTCATAGATCCGTTTTTTTTTATTCCTCTTCGTGCACCCCACATAAGACAATTTACATATGGTGCATTGTATAACATAGATCACAGAACACTGGTTATAATTTATAAAATCCCTAATCTCATAAGCACGATCGTCCACATTAGACCGGAAAGAAATAACTTTGGTAGTGTACTTACACACCCCACAGTGTAATCCCCCACATCTGTAGTTACCTGTAATGTTCAAGCGGGTTCTCACTGGGCTCTCCCGATACATACTCGGTGTGAGAAACGATCCTAATGATACTGTTAGGTGGGGAATGAAAAGTGGGGGAGACTAGAAAAGTGTCCGTATTACTGAAGTGTCAGCTGCACATTGGTAATAAGAGATGGCGTTTTTTGAAGATGCCTAAGGTCTGCACCCATCAGCTTTCTGAACCTATGGGGTTCTTTCATGCCCCATGAGAGATAACACATGTACCTCTTCATAAAACTGTTATGCTGTGCTGCTGTTTATTTCTCTTAGAAATGTAGGACAAAAATGAAAACTTGGTGATACCATTCTCCTTGTACACTGTGTCCCTACACAATCTGAAAGTGGCAGTGATGATTGTCTGTTTATTATTTCATTTCAAGGAGGAAAAACAATGGAATGGGATTGTCAGGAAAAAGCCCACCCCGCCGGCCCACTCAGGGTTGACGGCCTGACTTGGGGTGTATCGTGACGTTGCGCTGTCCCCTAGGTGTACACAAGGTCAGCCAGATACTGTTTCACCGTTAACCCCTGTCCACACGGGCACAGGGCGACTCCGGGAGGGTGACAGACCACACTCCTTGCCAACGATCTTGAATGGCTGAGAGAGATTTGTTTACCCACTCCGGTTAAACAAAAATCTGCCAGTCTTATATGGCTGCCACCAGTTTCTAGTTTAGTTATAAGACCGGTCCGTTACCGAATTATAAGAAGGCCAGGAACGAGCCTTGGGGTAGCTATGTATTATAGACCGAGTAATAGGCGTGTGAGGCCGATGATCAAGACAGATTAACTCAGATTAAAGTTTATAGATTTAATTAGCCTTGGAGGGCACACTAGACAAATATATACAAAATGATGATAATATACAGGTAAGAGTCAGAGGTGCAAATATAAGTATGGTTACAATTCAAAGGCAGTAAAATGTGTCCAGTTACCTGAGATTTGCTTGGTACTAGGCCCGCATGGGAGGTGGATGCAGCCCTGCGCTGCGTGGATACTTCTGGAATGATGTCAGGTACCTCCCTCCTGAATGCAACAACTGGCCCCGTCTGGGGCTCTTGCTTATATCTGTAATGGGACAGCCCACGGGCAGCCCACTACACTCCCCCACACACCCCTGGAATGGCCTAGAAACTCCCCCCCATTCTGACCATGCAATTTCTGACTGAAAAACCAAAAATAGACCATAACGCGGCAAGGCATTGGCACAGAACTGAGCTGGTGGCATCATCAGAACCAGCTGGACCTAAACTACGCCCGGATATCAGACACCCCTATCCTATTGACTCCCTAAGTCCAGTTCTAGATTTCTCAGTCCCCCTGCCCCTCATGCAAACATGGGATTGGTGGGTGGAGTTCCATATTTTAGGATATGGAACCGCCATAGAAAAGTTATGAACGGATTGCCTATAAATCTTTTTGAAATATCGAGGCCGCTGAGTCTGGGTTGGTTTCATTCAAGTCTTTGTTCTTGGGGTTGGAGAGTGCACATGTGTCTTCAGGTGCTAATTAATTGAAAAGAGGATCCTTTTGATGGGTCAACCTCCTGCTGTGCTAGCTTCCTATAGAAGGGCATTTACAATGGTCTGAGCTGGGTGTTTATTAATTGAGGCTATCCTGGGAGCTGGGGCCATTTGTCAGATCTGACTAGTTATGAAGTTGAAGGAGAGATGACTGTCATGAGTGAATTTTCCTCACAGAGATAATGTAGGGATCAGAATAAGGTGTTCTAGGATTATTATGTTTGCTCTAGAATTGTTGTTTTGTCGCTCTGGACGTGTTAAGGTGCTCTTGAATTGTCATTATGATGCTCTAGAATTGTTATGTATCTCTAGGAGTATTGATGTGCTCTAGAATTGCTACACTGTGTGCTCTAGAATTGTTATCTATGCTCTAGAATTGTTATTTATCTCTAGAAGTGTGAAGTGGATGTCTTGTTTATAAACAGATCCCGTTACAGCATTCTGCATTAATAGAAGTTAATAGGAGTCAATCATTTGTAACCTTCATTGATCAAAGTGTTTCTGGAGTTTCTAGCATATCCCATGATACTGCAGGTAATTGAACACTAGCTGCCACATGTATGAAAACTGTCAAGGTCTAAAACCCACTTTGTTACCCATAGTAAACAATCAGAGCGCCCCTTTCATTTTATATAGTGCTCTGGAAAAAAGGGACACTCTGATTGGTTGGTATGGGCAACAAAGTGAATTTTAGATCTAGACGGTTTTCATACATGTGGCCCTAAGAGGAGTTTTTTTTACGATGGTTTTCTAACAGAGGGTAGTGAAAACCCCCTGTAAATCATATTAGACAATGAGATTTTAAATGTACCCAAGAAACAGTAACACGATACAATGTGGTCAATTATAACCTTGGTTCTCAGCCTATGGTTTTTATACCGATGGGTCGATGGAGTTGAGTTATAAATATTTATCATTGAACTTTGAAACTTTGGTTGAGGTGCATTCACAATCTTTCTAAAAAATATATGTGGTAACAAATCAGGACAAAAACCTGGTCAATCAGCATCTACCCTCAAGTCGGTGTTATAATTGCAAAGGTTATTGTGGCAGTATTCATACCAATAAAATAAAATAGCCTACTAGCTGTTCTTCATTATGCAACTGACTCGGTAAACACCTACCAGCAATGTTGTATTTCATCACTGGTTTTGGATCCAGCCATTGCAATATCAGCATAGTTTGTGCATTCTATTGGTGGCTTTATGGTTACTTTAGGTAATTGTTACTTCCTGTATTTGTAAAGGTACAGCTCTATGGTAAGTCTGCCCTAGCATATATAGTAGTATGTAGCATGTGAAATAGAGACATATGGTTGGAAACTCCCCTGTAGTCAGAGACTATAAATAAATCCATTGTGTGAAAACCAATGTCGAATGTTGTTAATACTTCATCATTTAAAAAAAATGATGTATAATTTTCTTGCAGTGATCCACATCCCCCACCTCCACCTCTCTATAACAAAGAGAAGCCAGATCAGGTACCAGAAGATAACACTGAACCATCTTTACCTTCTGTGGCGATGTCACTCTGTGGGGGTCTGACAGACACATGGAACATCCCTGAAGGTATAACTATATCAAACACATATCATAGATAACACCACTTTCCACACTTTGTGCCAATACACCAGGATTCTTTATGATTTATATTTTTACATACAATCCAAGTATTCTCTCTCTGTTTAGACAGGTTCCTCAAGTACAAGATTTCATTCTCAGATTTCAGCCAAAACCCTTCCCTCATAGAAAACCCAAGACTGGTGTTGCGAATACACAACAAGTGGGAACATTTTCATTTTTTTTCCTTACTTATTTTGTACTGCTGTTTTTTCTCTATGTTTTTTCCTTTTATTTCCTTATAGGTTCTATAACTGGGCAACTGCCGCCCCAATTCTTCTCTGCATGCAAGTGTTCAACCAGATGCTACCACAGGTACTGTAGCCTTCATCCGCCTTTCACGGTAACCATATATTTCCTTTCTTAATTTATCTCCTATGTGATCTTGAAGGGGGTGATAGATCAGCTTACTCAGCAGAAGATGCCACCTCAGAGTCGAGGATGGTGGTTTTCTTGGCGCAGAAGGAGCTTGCCTAACCAAGTGGTGAGAAATCTAAGATATGCAATGGCTAATATATGGACAATACATATATGTTAATACATGGACAACTCCTATTCTCACTACTTATCAGCACCAAGTTCTATAACACACAGCACTTCTGTGTATCTCTGTCCTAAATTGATGTCCTTTTATTTCTTCTGCTATCTTTTTCATCGCCATCGTATCCTTAAATGAGTTTTCTCAGTACAGGTTTCCACAGACTCAAGCTGTTTCTCTGTCTCTTACAGCTTCAAATCTAGGGGTGGGTCTCTCCTCCCCTCACTGAAGACTGGTGGCATCATCATGCTGTGTGAGCAGTGGAAAGGAGAGGATGTCACAGCTCTGCAGACCTCCTGCAGTGGTCAGTTCTAATGTCTGCAGAGCTGTCACCTCCCTCCACAAGCACTAACACCTGCACTGGTGTAAGCAGTTAAACATACAGCCTGAAATGATGAAAAAAATGTGAGAAATGCACTGTATAAAGCTGTGTTTTATGGGTGGGGGGAGCAGAGTGTATAAGGCTGTGTTATATGGGGGGGGGAGCAGAGTGTATAAGGCTGTGTTATATGCGGGGTGAGAGCTAGAGACTCAATTGCCCAGATCCTTCACATAGGTTTGGCAGAGGAGCATAGAGGAGTTCAGAGAGCCTTTATTATACAGACAGCAGCTAGCACAGAAAGCTGTTTCACGTTCATTTTACACAGCTCAGATGGGAGTAAGCACAGAGAGCAGGCAGCCAATCACAGCACAGGGGGCATGTCCCATCCAGGAAGCGTGTCCCAACAGAGCCAAACTAAATATTAGAAAGCCAATCACAGCAAAGGTGGCGTGGCCGACCTCAGGCTGCTGATTTAGCTCTAGACACACACACAGATTAGCTAAAAGCTGCTATGCTAAATGATTTGGGGAATGCAAACCAATTCCAAAAGTGCTTATTTTTACTGTCCCCATCATCACAGATATGGTCTTTTTAGCGAGAAAACCCCTTTAACCCCCATCACCTAATATTATCACTAACACTACACCACTTCTACCTCCTCAGCTGGTTAACACTTTGAATCATCTCCTTGGTTTTCCAATATTTTCCTTCCTTCATATTGCCCCTGGCAATTTCCCCAGCTCACTCTCACCACACACTTTCTTCATCACTCCCCCCTAAAGCAGCCAGTAACAAATCCTAAGGAATATATGGAGCAGAATGAAGATCCCAACACCAAGCGGTGAGTGTGTCTTTATATTACAGTTTCTTCCTGTCCTGTTGCTTTACTGTATGTGTCTCCTTTTTTCTTTGCCTTTACCCTGTCGGTGCCTTTGTGTTTTGGGTCTTGTTTCTATTTTTTTTTCTTCTTAGGTTGAATGAGAAGAGAGATGATGATGATGAGAAACCTTCATTAACTCCCAAAACGACTAGACCACATCGGAAATCCCTACGACTGACATCTGAGCAGATTGTAAGAGAGAACAATATAACTCATTGTACATCAGTACGGTCATGCTTTTTATATATTGCCTGTCTGCTGTCTGGTCTAGCTTCTGATGTTACCATGCTGCCATGTGTGTTGTTTGTCTGCTATGAATTGGAGCCATATTTTACCACACCCTGTTGTGTGAAAGTATTTTAAATGAATTACAGAGACGTGTGGACTAAAGAATACAATATGCTGTTTTGACATTAGTATGGTCCTTTTGATTCTTACAACAGTTCACAGCCCTGAAAACAAAAATATTCAATCGCATTTTCCCTGGTGGAGCTCACAAAACAGCACAGCCCAAGGGAGGATTAAATCCTATGAACCCAGAACTTCTAGACCACAGTGCCAATCTCTGAGTTGTCATCCATGGTTATCTATATGAAAGGTCGCATAAAGGCTGGTAGAGGCCAGTGTGTAATATGAGTGTCTAACAAAAACATTAACCAGGGATTGCTGGTGGTTTCTTGACCACATCTTGCCTTATACATGGCACAGGGTTCCGAGTATTCACTATAGGATAGTAAATGTTGCCATCTTCTGCCAGGTACTATAAATACAACAGATATGGTCAAAAAAAGCCCTAAACTAAATAAAGTCACAGAAAATACTACACAACAGGACCCTACTCTAAAATATGACCTTTATTAGTCGACTTAAAAAATTAAGAACAATACTCTAATATACAGGTAACATTAAAGAAAAGTTAAATACCCGTAAGGCAGTGTTCACACAGTTATTCAAGCCGTAATTGCGGGGGCGGGGTTTTGCCCGCATTTACGGCTTGAATAAGGGTTTTGGGGCAGGGGCGGGGGGGGAGCTGCCCGCCGGCCCCTAGACATTGGGTTTTAAAACCCGGGGCGTACGCGCCTAAATAATGTGCATTTTCACTTTCTCCCCCCCCCGGAAGGGTTCGCCTGAGGGGGGAGGAGCGGGCGGAATTTCCAACATTCTGTGGAAATTTTTGTAGTTATTGGGAAAGGATTGGAGCCTACTGAAGCAAAATACGGGGGGTAGAAGGGTCCCAAACCGTCCCAGAATTTCCCTGTTGGGAAAGAGGCCCAAAAAAAAACAAAAAAGGGGTTCCTAAAATTAAAAAAAGAAATACTAGAACTATTCCTTAAGACTTATTTCCCAAAATCCAGATATCTGACCTAAAAACAAAAAAATATTCCCCACCCTATTATATAAAATTTAAAAGGGGGACAGAGTTTTTCGTCCCAAAAAAGGGGCGGCCCCCATCCGGTTTTGGGGACAAACCCCTTTTGGCCCTTTCTCTCCCAAAAAAAAATTCAAAGCCTATTTTTGTCCTAATTTCATTAAAGGAAAAAACCTTTAGTTTACTTTCACAAATACAAATGATGCATTAAAAACAATCATCCAAAAATATAATAGCCTTTAAACTTATTCTTCATAATGGTGCCGTAAAACGCCACAGAAATTTCCCGGCGCGTTTTTCCCCCCTTTTAGATAAAAAGGGGGGGGCATCAGGGGACAAAGCACATATGGGGTATTTTTCTCCAAAAGCCCACAATGGAAACCGGGTTTGGGCCCGATTAAACAACCCCACTGGGTTTAGATAAAAGCACCTGATTTTTTGCCAGGTACTAAATCTTTCTTGTTGTTTGGGATACAATTAGAAACTTCCCAGATCTTGCTGATAAAAGTTTTTGGATAATACTGGAGGGAAGTGTCAACAGATAATTGTTCAGTTTGCCATCTCTATAATCCAACACTGCGTATTTTAGCGTGTAAAGCTTCATATAACCATACACTGCATTGGGCAGCACTGCTTTCCTCCAATTACTATCATCGGTTTTGTATTCCCTTAATAGAAAAGTTTAAATTTAAAGAGTGGAGCAAATGAAGTGGTGTTCAGCATCTGTACTAAATATCAAGGCACGTGTCGCACTCGGGCACAGATCTACCTGTGGAAAAGCACAGACCGCATCATTGTCAGCGACATCGATGGAACAGTGACTAGGTGAGTGCCAGGACCACCTTTCTAAAACTAAGAAATTAGCATCTTTGGAGGTCTCATGAATAGAATAACACCACTAGCAGGAAGCTTGTCATTCCATACTTCTTGCCAGACCTCTTCTGAGAACAAAAATTCTTCTGAGGAGTTGAAAACCACAAGAAAACATCATAATAAAACAACCTTCTTCCACGGTTCAATATATACTCAGCCGTCCACTACTCTGCCTGTTCAATTTTCTCTTTTCCTGTTCAGGTCGGATGCCCTTGGTCACATCTTGCCCCAACTTGGAAAAGACTGGACACAGCCTGGGATAGTGCAGCTCTACAATGCTATATACATGTTAGTATCCTGAATAAAGGTCTCTTGATTATCTCCGAATAGAACAGTGTTTGACCAAAGTTACTATTATTTGGTCACATTTTACACTAATTCTTTCATCCTGTTAGTGTTGTAACAGTGGTCCCACAACATACAATATTAAGTGGTCCTGAGAAGCCCTTTGTAAGCCATAAATTTATGGGAGACTAATAATTGGTTCCAAAGCCTCAAAATGTCACCTGATATAATGCAAAATCAAGATTAAAGAAAGTTTAAGCCAATAACTAATACAAATAAAGCACGTCCTTTCATATACAGTCATAGAGAGCTGCTGGAGACTGGAAATTACGTTCTATGTTGAGGACAGGAGCTTCTTTCTGTACTTTATACACAATCTACTAGAGAAGTAACTAGGGTACATATAAGGACCACATCATCTGACACATGTAAAGAGCAGTACAGGATATGTGGTACCGCACTTTAATGCAGAGAGGTTACTAGACCGCCAATCACTGCATGCACCTCACTAATCAGATATTTTTAAGGAAGTGTTCATGATAATTGGTTCTGTCTTCCAGTCAATCACACGAGCTGCAGATCAGCAGTGCATATCTGTGAGTGTGGTTTCAAGATAAAATGTCCCCAGAATGACAATTATATGGAGAAAATCTTGTATCCTGAGGTCATTGTACCTTGTGGGACCACTGTCTTTTTATTCCAGTTGTGCCTCTTCTGTTGAAAATATACTAAATGTTCCCTTATGTGTGCAGGAATGATTATAAGTTTGTGTACTGTTCTGCACGCTCTGTGGGACTAGCAGAAATTACAAAGACCTTCCTGCAAGGTGTAAGTGAAGGCGGCTTTACTCTTCCACCAGGGCCTGTCCTTCTATCCCCAAGCAGTCTGTTTGCAGCACTTCACAGGTATTTATAACAATGCTAGCTATATCTTCTGCACCTCTTCAAGTTTTCTTGGTACAGGGTTGTGTTTGTGTTCATGTATTT
Organism: Phyllomedusa bahiana; assembly: GCA_025379985.1. Taxonomy (NCBI): domain Eukaryota; kingdom Metazoa; phylum Chordata; class Amphibia; order Anura; family Hylidae; genus Phyllomedusa; species Phyllomedusa bahiana. The sequence goes on from JAODAL010000775.1 coordinate 201,306, forward strand.
CCAGTTTTCCTAATTCTTACATACATATGTAAGCCTTACTTTAAAGGGAATGGCCATTTTGTTTTATTAATTTATTTTTCTGGTGGCCTTAGAAGATAAAAATGAATTATACTCGCCTCCCCTCTCACCTCGGATGCAGCATGTCGCTGTCTTTCCTCTCCACCAGTCATCTGCCGAATGAGACCTCACCACAGCAGCCGCTGATTGGCATTTGTGGTGATGTACCACAGTCTTACATCACAGCCTGGAAGTGAATGCTCCGAACATTGATGTTGACCCCTGCAGCCAACTAGTGGTTGCAGCGGTGATTTCCCAATTACAAGTACACAGAAAACCACCAAAGACGGAGGATGGTGGCGGTGCCGTATCCGAGGTTAGAGGGGAGGTGAGAATACGTTTTATTTTCTTAGGCCACCAAAACTTAAAAAAAAATTAATAAAACAAAATGGACAATCCCTTTAAGCCTCTCCCGGACTGCAGCTACCCAACTATTACTATATATGTTTCTCTCTTGCAGGGAAGTAATAGAGAAGACCCCAGAGCACTTTAAGATTGCTTGTCTCTCTGACATTCAGCAACTCTTTTCGGACTCTTCCCCTTTCTATGCTGCCTTTGGCAACAGACCAAACGTAAGTTAAAGGAACTTGTTTTCATATTGAATATAGTGTACAGTACAGTATAAAGACGTACAGACTTTCTAGGTGCTGTTGAAGACGTTGAATGGTTGAGAAAAAATACTTTTAAATACCCATTTAGGGCTTGTTCACATGGAGTATACACTCCGTGTTACAAGCGCTTTAGGGATCCGTCTTGGGGTCCGCTCTGTCGGTCCCCAAGACGGATCTAAACAATTAGCATCGAGATTCTCTCTCAGAATCTCAATCTAATTGTTTAGATCCGTCTTGGGGACCGACAGAGCGGATCCCAAGACGGATCCCTAAAGCGCTTGTAACACGGAGTGTATACTCCGTGTGAACAAGCCCTTAGAGAACTATTAAATGTTGCATCTGTAACTACTCTTCTATAGTTGTGACAAACATCTGCAAAGAGCTTAAAGGGGTTTTGCCAGGACGTGCCTTATCTGTCTGCTAAGAAGCAAAGGTAAACAAGCCATGGAGCTGAGAGAGAGAGAGAGAGAGAGACAGACAGCCAGAGCACAGAGATGTATAAGGGATCGTGTGAAATGTTCACTCAAATAAAACTACAACTAGTGGATTCTGTATACAAAAGACAACACCTTTTCTCCACAGCAGGTTGAAAGCTTCTTCATGTTCTCTGTCATCAGATAAAGCAGGGATCTTCTCAGATAATCACACTACAACTAGTAGATTCTGTAAACAAAAAACATATTTCTACCCGGTGCCTTGAAAGCTTCTGCAGCACAGTCTAATCAGATAAGAAGCTTTCTCTGCGCAAGCCCGGCCAGCAGCTCTTGTCAGGTCGTATCTAATAGAAGCTTTGAAGTTAATAGGGCAGGTAAGGCAGCCTGTAGCTCTCTCAGGCTGCAATTTTTGTAATCACATATATTTAGAAAAGTGATTAAATACCCATTTTGGAGGATCCCACGTCAACATTACATCGTGGCAAAACCCCTTTAAGTTGCTTGTGTATAACACAGATAATCCATTGATTTCAATGGACACTACGCTGGACTTCATTTTCCCTGTTGTGGAGCTGCTGGAAATTGGAACACTCAGGTCCCCTGGTACTGTCAGTGAGACACCTTGTGATCAGGTTATCATCCAAGGACCCTTTTAGCAAAAAGAATTGGGCAAAGAACCTGATTAACCAGGCATTACATGCTGAAACTTTAAGGGGGTTCTCCTCTTTGGGTAATCCCTATTTGTTAGACATATCCCTTGACAATATGTTGATCAAAAAGTGTCCCACTGTTGAGGCCCCCAGTGACCAGCTGTAATGTGTGGGCAAACTTTCCAGTCTGTGTTCAGTTTCCTGGCAGTGCCACCACAGGGAAATATGAGTATTAGACAGTTCTTAATGAGTTCAGTGGGTTGTCTGTGTAAGGCTGTGTTCACACACACCATTATCCACTACGTCTAAGGTATCCGTCAGGGTACTTTGAAAAAATGTACTCTGATGGATACCATGTTGGAGTCACAGCCAGCCCATGGAAACCAATGGTGCAAACATAGTCCTATTTGGACTACGTTTGCTCTTTTTTGTCAAGCGTACATGCTTACTGTGCAGGACACAAATGTGTGGTTTTTATATCCTGGACAAAAGTAGTTCTGGGAAATAGAGGACACGTAATCCAGATAGGACTGGACTACTGGTATCTTTGGGCTGTGTCACGGTATCTACCAGGATACCTCCGATATAGTGAAACCAGCCTAATGCAGCTGAGGACAGTGCTTCTAATTGTCCTCCATTCTGAGCTGAGGACCCCAATATATTAACACAATAGACCTTATGTATGAAAACTGTCTAGCAGTAAGACTGTCTCTGTTACCCATAGCAACCAATCAGAGCTCAGCTTTAATTTCTTATGCTGCTTTGGAAAAATAAAAGTTGAGTTCTAATTGGTTGCTATGGGCAACAAAGAACGTGTTACTGATAGACAGTTTTCATACATAAGGCTCAATATCTTTAAGCTGAAAATGGGTTTTCTAAACTGAACAACCCTATCCACACTACCAGTTTGTTACCCAGCAATGGTGAGTGTAAAACTAATACAAGCACAGTATACAGCACCCCCACCAAAATGTACCTTTTCCATATGGATGCATTTTTCTGCTGTACATATATAATCTATAGCATTAATCGGCATACAGAAAGAAAAAAAAAAGTTGTGTTCTCTATGTGCAAAGTGTGACGCCAAATCCATATGTGCTTCTAACATAGATCTAGTGAAAGACAAACAGAGCAGAATCATTAAGTTCAGGATGGAAATCGGAGCCTCAATTAGTGCGGGGGATGCTGAAACACTATATGATGAGAGGAGAGGGATGTGGATTGTATGTAAATGTATGTGTGAGACTATCGCAGAAAAACAAGTAATATGCTCTCTTCCCCTGTTTCCCTCTCGCCATTTCCTTGTTTGTCTCCAATCACCCCCCCCCCCCCCCCACCCTCCTTCCCGCTCTTCTGTACTTGTGCCAATCACCCACTCATTGCAGGATGTCCTAGCCTACAGGGAAGTGGGGGTCCAGAACCCGGGATCTTAAACAGGAATCCGGGGGAAATTTGCCCCCGGACTGAACCCCATTTTTAAAAGTCCTCGTGAGTCTATAAGTTGTTATACATTTAGATTTTGCTCTTTTCCCTTTCCTTAGCGATAGTTTCCAAAAATTTTTATTTCTTACAAATTTTTGGTTAGTTGATTTTTTGTATTTAGTAAAAAGGGTTGTTGGGACTCAGGCAAAAGGAATATAAAGGGATCAATATCATATTAATCTACCTTTTTAAATTTAACCGTGTTTGTGGGGACAGGTAGCCCATTGATGGCCAGTTGTTCTGTGGAGCTGTTTTTTTTTTGGGTTAAGTTTTGTCCCAAGCCTCTTGCACATGGGCAGTATGACCCTGCACAGCAATTCCACAATCACCATGCATCAAAGTTTTGGCAAAAAAGGTTCATGCTGGACTTCCTACTAGTAATAGTCACTGAATACAACAACGGTTCCAATTTATCCCACAAGAAATTGTAATCAATGAAAATGATACAGTTAAAAAAATCAAATTTAATTAAAATTTTTAAAAAGATCAATGAGGCCCTAAAAAATACCAAAAAAAAAAGGGACAATTTTTAAAATTTCTTTACAAACTTTCACTTCGGGACCGGTGTTTAAATGGGGGCGGCTTTTGGCCGGGCTTTCGCCCCTTTTTCCCCCCTCCCACGCCACAGGCGCTCTCGGAGGGGGAGGGGGGGGCCCAAAATTAAACCCTTTTTCAAGCAAATTATACTTTTCTATGGATTTTAGGGGCCCAAAACAGCTGGAACAGGTAAAAACCCCTTTCAAAAAATGGTATAAACCCACCAGAAATTGCCCCCGCCTAAAAATGCACCCGATTTATGACCTGCAGTAGATGGGGTTTATAATCAGGGGCATTCTATGGCAAAAATTTGGCTTTAAAATCCAAATTTCATGCATGTCGCCCCTAGTGTCTGTTGGGTAAATTTAGTAAATACATTTGAATATAGCGAGCATATATAACAAAGTGGGATGGGTGGACGAAAAAGTCCTGCCCCATTCCCACTGTTGGGGCCCCCAAAAAGGTGTTAAAACCCAAAGTTTTACCTCCCGGGTTTCTCCAGGAAAAAAATTCTGCAAGGGTTTTATTTCCAAAAGGGATTTTGGGACTAGACTATTTTCCCTTTAAAAAACCCTGCTATACACAGGGGGGGCCGCCTTGAAAAGGGGGCCCCCCCCCAGGTGGTCTCTATTATCCCGATCTTTTCAATATGGTTTTTTTTTCAGGGGTATTCGCATATAAGGCTTAAGGGGATAATTAGGTTTGGGGTGAAAAAAACATCACCTAAGGATACCAGCAATCATGGCCTCCTACAGGAAACAATGTCCCCGGGACTCCCTACAAGAAATGTTTGTTAGGAAAGGGTTAACAAACACTGGGCCCCATTTAGACTTTTATAGGGCATCCACACCCGGGTAAAACATCCCCAAAAAAAAAAGGCTTTTTTTCTTCCCCCCCCCCCCTTCACTTGTCATAATTTCCTTTCATTCCAGGTATGCAGCCCTCAGGGACCTGGTGAATGTCATGTTCCCGCCTCCATCATCCCAGTCGGTTTCTGCTTTGCTTTCTCAAGAGTTTAGTGACTTCTCCTTTTGGAGGAATCCACTGATGGATCTCAGTAGAGAAGACATTGACCATGTATCCTAACAACGTCGAATAAAGACTTTAGGTGACCTCCTGAACTACTTAAACTTCTTTTGTAGTTCATCATGCCTCTCTCCACAAAGAAACACACACATTACATCCCCGAGTCTCCTTTTACACATGGACACCAGACTTGTATATGGATTCAAAGACTTTTATTGCTTCACAAATAAACCGCTTTCTCCACGCCGGAGTCCGACAACATACTTCAGTCGGAATCCATGAAACAACAGTAAATAATAATCACAATCAATAGCAACCAAAGTACAAAAAAGTACAATTCAGTCTGAACATTCCTTCAGGTTTCTGCCTTATGGAAAAATAATATGATACATCTTACGAGTCCTCAGATACACACAGGATTAATGCCGCCAGGCACAGGCTGCAGCTCTCTGCTCCTTCTTTGAGAGCTACTTGGAATGTGACTTGGAGAAAGTGTTTACATTAGGGGTGTCATGGGCTGCTGACAACCAGAGAATGTCTGCACTATTTATGCTGTCAGCGACCCTTGAGGAAGCTAGCCTGCACAGCCCTGATTTACAAGTCTATGGGGTAAAGGAACCTACTGCTGGTGCATATGAACCCTGCTCACCTGCAAAAATAGCATCGCGGACATAAATCCACGTTCTTCAGCACAAGAAATTTGAAAGCTGTATTTAAAGTATTCCTGCCATCTATATACAGTAGAGGTAGCTACTTACTGTCTTACAATCAACCGAATGATATTGTCATGGAGGTATGGGCTGCATTGCCATCTACGAGGGATATGGCAGGGTCATAGCTATAGGGGGTGCCGAGGTAGCAGTCGCTACCGGGCCCTGCAGCTTGAGGGGGCCCAAAAGCCCTTCTGCCACATAAGGAGACGCCAGCATTGTAAGTGGCACATAGCAGCCGGGGGAACCCATTTCACTTTTTGCACTAGGGCCCAAAAGGTCCAAGTTACGCCTCTGGGTTATGGCTTCTTCCTCTGTAAACCTGAAAGGTGAGTTTTAGCGGCAATAGGTACTGTGGAGAGAGACAATCTATAAAATTCACCACCAAGGTACTACTGAGTATGGGCATCTTCTCTGGCACAAAATGGGCCTTCTTTATTGCAGCATATGGATAATAAGGTGAGTTACAGTAAATAAAGCCCATTGGAAGTTTGAAACAATTTAGAAATAAATTAAAGGGATTGTCCAAAACCCTTCTATATAACTTCCTACCTACCTACACACAAAAAACTACTTGCCTTTTGAGTCTCCTGATCATCCAGTGCTGAAGGTCCAGCCCTCGGTCCGGTCTTTGAGCACTTTGGCTAGCATGTGATGGCTGCAGTCAATCAGTGGCATCAGCGGTCACTTGCCATTCAACAGACCCCATTGCTCAGGATGTGAACAGCTTGTGGGTGCTGATTTTGATGGAAAGGCATGTGACCAATGAGATCACTGACTGGCTGCAGTGGTCATGTCGAAATCGGAAGGAAACCAAGACTGGACTGACTGCTGGAGGTTCGGCGCTGGAGCGGTGGGGGATTAAATAGGTGAGTGCATTATTTTATACATTGGAGTTGATTCGCAAGGTTTTTTTTTTTTTGTTTACCTCTTTGAAATTGTAATATATATGTTGACATTTGTGGCCTAAAGAGGTAGTCCAGTGCATAAAACAATTTTACAATTAAGGTACTGCAGCCCAATACTAAAAATATACTCCCCTTCCTCCTCGCCTTGGTTCCATCTCATCTGTTTACTTACAGGCTCCAACCAAATGGGACGTCATCACCGCAGCCGCTGATTGGCTGCAGCTCTCATGTGCCATTGTCCTACATTACCATTTGGAAGTGAACAGCTCTGAATGGTGATGTAAGGTAGAGGAACGTGACCACTGCAGCCAATCAGTGGCTGCCACAATCATGTCCTGTTTAGCAAGAGCCAGGAAGTAAACAGAAGAATAGGGAGAGAAACCACAGAGCCAGCCAGAGGGGTATATATATTTTTTTTTTCGGGCAGCAGTACCTTAATTATATACTATTGCATCTCAAAAGATGAGAATATCACTGAAAAGATTATTGATATCAATAATATAAGTCAAATAGAGAAACCCATATATTGTATAAACTCTTCACAATATGAATTACAAGGTTTAATATAACAAGGCATTATGGGAAAGGAGCTGGGAAGCTCATGCGCCTTCTGTTGGTTGTAACAAATCCTCAATTTGCTTCTGATTCACCAAATCTTTAAGAAGCAAAAGGAATATTAGCCAAGCCAGCATCACTCATCTCCATACAGCCGTTTCGGGGTATCTGCCCCTCATCAGTGTAGAGCAAGTTGATTCCGTGTTGGCCTGAAAGTAGGTAGGCAATAGTGTGAGAAAGGGATACCTTTTAGAGGTAACAGTTAGATATATTGATAGTGAGATCTTGTGTAGACTATTAGATTTGATCAGTGTAGAGCAGAGTGATTCTGGCTTGGCTGAGTGGGAGGCATTGAGTGGCTGAGAAAGGGAAACATCTCTCCTTGAGGAGAGCACCAGGTTTAATATAATACATTTGTGAGACCATCAACAAATTAAAAAGTTGCTGGAGACCCCTTTAATTTTCAATGATATTCAAATTTTTTGAGATGCACTAGTATTTCCTATGTACTAGAAAACCATTTAAGCACCAGAAAAGCCGATTTCCAAAACAATTATGTGACCATTGCAACCCAATACTAAAAATATACTCGCCTTGGTTCCATCTCGTCTGTTTACTTACTGGCTCCAACCAAATGGGACGTCACCGCAGCAGCCGCTGATTGGCTGCAGCTGTCATGTGCTATTGCCCTATATTACCATTTGTAAGTGAACAGCTCTAAATGGTGATATAAGGCAGAGGCACGTGACCACTGCAGCCAATCAGTGACTGCCACAGTGATGTCCTGTTTAGATACCCCATAGAGCCAGCGCTGGAAGAGGAAGAGGGGTATTTTTTTTACCTTAACTATATATTTCCTATGTACTAGAAGACCCATTTAAATACCAGAAAAGTTGATTTCCAAAACCATTATGTGACCATTGCAGCCCATAGATATTAATAACAATGGCCCAATCGTACAAGAGTAACAACTGTTTGACGTTCTAGTTGGAATAATCTTGCACGTCACATGGTGCAGCTCCATTAAAGCCTTTGTTTGCAGCAGTCTACACTTTTATAAGACATCTCCAGTTGTGATATATGTAATTGATTTTATGTTGTTCTTGCAAGCTGCTTACTTTTAGCTCATCTAAAGTACACAATAAACTGATAAATATAGACATTGGAATAAATTGCTATGTTGCTTATAAAAAATTGAATTGATGTGAGTGACAACATTGTGAACCACACCAGCAATGCTTCTACACTGCAATAAGAAACAATGCCCCTCATAAACCACACTATAGATGTGACAAAACCTAAGGGGTTCATTCACCAATAAGCACAGTAATGAACCGACAGGTCGTTAAAAAGCAAACTCGGAGCTGAGCACTGTAGTATCGTATGCCAGGAGTGCTGCAACCCCCTCTATTCTAGCACTGGCTAGCGGAGCTGAGTACCAGCCAGAGCGCCACAGATTCCTTATTTTCTTTACTTTAGATGGCAGAGGCGCTATCAAGGTAATATGGTCAGTACAGTACACCTGTCAGGAGCCCTGATAGAAGCCCACTGATCTAGTGCAAGATAGGAGCTGATAATGGATGGGGGCTCAGATGCTTTGCTTGTATGTGGCCCTGATATTACTGATGGCAGCTCTGTTAGATGATATTGTTCCATTAACCATATATCTCATACAAACCTAACAGAGCTGTCTTAACATCATTATGGGCCCCTGGGCAGAGGACTGCAATGTGCCCTTACCAAATACATGATATTACACTAGGTCAAGCCTGTAGCCATCCCTAAGCACACCCATATTATCACGTGACTTGTGTCTGGACACCAGCAGCCTGTAGCCTACAAGACTGATTGGCAGAGCAGGGAGCCTTTAGCTCCCTTCTCCACCATGGTTTTTAACTGTTTGCACGTCCTAAAAATACACAAAGGGTAAGTTCACACGGCTTAATTGCGGGGCATACTGTACGCCCTGCAATTACGCCGGGTGTTCGCGGAGTCGTGCTGATCAGCGCGTATTCCCGCGATGTGGGGGGGGGCCGGCAGCCCGCCAGCCCCATAGACATGCATTACTTAGACATGTCTCTTATCTCCTCGGGCGTACAATACGATCGTATTGTACGCCCGAGGAGAGGAGGCGTAATCCATAGTTCTCATAGAGAACTATGGATTACCGTAATGATTGCGGCACATTTTGCTCGTATTAGGGCACAGTACGCCGCAAAATGTGCCCTGTGAACATACCCAAACAGTTAAGCAAAGCCAACCAAAGGATCCAGGGTATGGTACTTGTATCCCTGGAACAAACATACACCACCAAGGGTCCCTATACTTGTGGGGCCCCCGGACAACTGCCTAGTGCGCCCTATGGAAAAGATGGCGCTGAAACCTAATGAATACACATTCAATTTCCTTTAATCCAGAAGCTGATCATTCAGAGTGCCTGGTAATCCAGCACCGAGCAAAACATTCCCAATGACAAATTGTCAGGAAAATATCTGAAGTACCAGTATTCACCAGCTGGAAAGTGCCTTGAGATGAATGCCTCAAAGCCTTATGTAGGGGAATGATGGTATTTTAAAGAGGTTGTCCGGGAACAGAAATTGAAACAGTGCCCCCCCTGTCCATGGGCTGTATCTGGTACTGCAGCTTGTCTCCATTCAGCTCAAACTGGATGAGCTGCAATGTCAGTCCATGAATCAAATGGGCGCTATTTTTTGAAAAAGCAAATACATTTTTGTAGTTGTGGACAACCCCTAACACAGACTGCAGGCCAGTTGTCCAGTGACATTGGTTGTTGTATAGGAGGTACATTGGATCAGGATTTCAACATGCTATAATGTTGACAATAGTTTCTGGAAATAGCTAATCCACTTTCCCAATAGTAATAATCATGCATGCTCAACTATGCTCGACCAATGCTACAAGTGTGTTTATGGGCAGATAGCATTAGCCAAACTAAGTATTTGGCAGCTTATGGCCATTCTGTGATGCATAAAATGAATGTCTTATGCACCAAAAACAAATCCAAAAATGCACTTAAGGTATCCAATTTTTTTTTTATGGAAAAACCATACACAGTGCATAAATGTGTGCTTAATGTGCATGATTCAACAATGCAGAGTCAATGGGGATTGCAAAAATGCACTAAACCTACACCATATGCATTCCATAAACACATAAAAAAAGACTCGCAAAACATTGATGACAACTGCAAGGAAATGGGGCGGTTAAGGTGTCAGTAAATGACATTTCTACAGTTTCCAGCACGCTCTCTCTTTCAGGACCTCTTCTTGCAGTCATTGAACGTGAACCTTTTATTGTTTCCTCCTAGAGGGCAAAAGTCTGCCCTGGTGTTGTGACGATCACACAAGTGTACAGCTGTTTAGAACTGATAACTTTACTGTGCGAGTAACTGGCTGAGCACCCGGAGTGATCTTTATTGGAAGTAAATTTTGAATGGCTGCAAACAGAGATTTGGACAGCAATAAATACAAACTATACAGCAAGATTTTTCTATCAAATGAACACTTTTTACTTTTTTTTGTTTTGCTGAAACTATAATACTCCTTTAAGCTGTCAGTCAAGTAGTACTTGTCTTTTATCCAGTTCATTAGTAATCCTGGAGGCCCAAAGTACGATATACAAAACCGATGAACTGGTTGTCCTACTAATCGTCCTAAAATTCATATCCTATCCACAGGATAGGCCATAAGTGTTAGATCTGTTCCCCGTGCTATCAATCAGGTGAAAAAGGGGCCCATACTGCTTGTGCAGGCACAATGTTTACATCCGGTACAGTAGCGAAGATACAAGGCATTAAGGTGCTCTCCGATTCCCCTAAAAGGCTGGATAATGCCAATAAATAGCGGACATGTGTTTGTACAAAATAAATATTACTACAATGGGGTAGATTGAAAGGTGTAAGGTTCCTCATTACACAGAGGCTTGCAAGTGTGTGGAGACTTTTGCATCACTAGTTGCTCCACTGTAATTTAAATACAATTTAGGCCGTGTTCACACGGCTTATTCCCGCCGGATTTGTGAGCCGGATTGCGCTCACAAATCCGGCGTGAACAAGGAGCGGGGCGGGGCCGGAGCGCGGCGGGGGCGCCGCTCCCCGGCCCATAGACAGTGCATTATCTACGGCGTGTACGCGCCGTAAATAATGTGCATGTCACTTTCTCCCCCCGCGGCGGATTCGCCGAGCGGGGAGGAGCGACGGAATCCACTGTTCTCTATGAGAGCAGTGGATAACCGTAATTACTCCGACGGATTGGCGCCGTACTGCAGCGCAAATCCGGAGCGGAGTACGGCGCCAATCCGCGGAGAAATAAGCCGTGTGAACGAGGCCTTAAAAGGCTCATGGGAAATGAGCTAGGACTCTGCAGCGCCATCTATTGCATGTAGCACTTCTCAAGTCACATCCGACTCACTGAGCCTTGCAATGTAAATGATTAGAGCCAACCAGATATTCTTCTGAAGACAGCTGTTTGCCCCTCATCACTGCAAAGTAGAATACTGGTTGGCTAGGTAAGAGGCTCTAGATGTAGCTCAAAAGGGGCAAGGTTCCTCATGAGTGGAGACATACACTTGCTCCACTAAAAATGAAATATATTTTAAAAAGCTCCTGGGAAATTATTAGATGTAGTATTCAGACTCACTGAGCCTTGCAATGTGAATGGGATATTTTATATGCAGTTTTGACATCGGGCTCAATAAACATTTTGTGTAGGAAATTTACATGACTGTTTATTTTCTGTAAGTAACTTATTAATATTAGATTACCTGCAGGGGCACAGAGGGCTCATCTAAAGGAAACCCAAAAAAACTAGCAAATGTCTTCTTCCCTCTCCCACTGATCCAATGCACCCACCAGTCTTTGTTTACAGGTTGCCAGGAATGTAATCTGGACACCTTCTAGCATCGGTGCGGCCAATAAATATGACCTGTGACTAAATGGCATCTTTTATTTATTTATTTGTGGATAAATAAAAAGTCTTGCATTGCCTTCTACCCTGGACGTATTCGGCTGGTTCATTCCGTTTTGCTGCATTTGAATTTTTCGTGTGAGTTTCAAGAGCTCATGTGAACCGTGCCAGTCCTACAGGTGAGCTGAATTTTTTCTTTCTTTTTAATGGCATCTGTGCTTGAGCACTGGGGATTGAGGAGGTAAGTTTTTTTTAAAAAAAATTTAAAGACTTTTTTTAAGACAAATTTTAAGACATCTGCTCTTCTTTCTTTTCTTTCAACAATCAGCCCTTTTTTTTAAAAAAAAGTCCTTATTCACTGAAATAGTTGGCTATTATGTAGTTCTTAAACCATCCAGCAGGAGGAGTATGTGCCCCACTAACAAAGCAATATTGTTAACTACATGACTGTATTGTGATGAGAGCGGCATACTGGTACCCAGGTACATGACACCTATATTTTGAGACATGCGTATTTAAGGCCCCATTCACGTATCTTTTTTGTTGTTCCTGGTTGTGGTATTCATCGGGTTTACCATGGAAATTTATTGTGACTAGTTCTCTAAGGCAAACGTATTGGAAATCTGACTATGAGTGTCCTGTTTATCGAACATACACCATTTCTGCATCAAACACAAAAGTACAGTATTGTGGACCACACTTTTGTGTCAAATGCTTAAACAATTTATGTTCGGTAAATAGGACAATCGTAGTCAGGCTACATTTGAACTCTATGGCCCTATCAACCCCACCGCGGTGTCTTTCTGGATGAATTTTTCACGATATCCAAATGGATAGCACAAACGGGGACAAAAAACTAGATGTGAGTAAGCCTAACCCCTACTGTTTTCTGCTGTGTACAATCAGTTATAGAATTTCAGTTCTTTTTATGCATTGTCTAGATTTGTTGCTTGAAGATGGGACTTTTTGCATGGGCAGGGCAGCATCACATAGTAGGGTTATCCATTAAGGTTATCCTCACCCCTGCAGTGCATAACAGGTAACAGAAAGAGAATGAAATATATAAATTATTCAAATCTAGTCCTTGGTATATTAATAATGCCCTAGCACCATACACATCCCTGCATTGCCCTATAACCTCATATACCCAAGAGGCAATGTAAATTTACCCTCCCAAAGTGGCTTAGCTGCCCCAAAATCAAGGAACATAAGTTTGTTTGACTTTTTTCTTTTTTAGCTCCCCTCCTTCCTGTTCTGCCACTTGGGCACTTCGCTTTCCAGTCTATCTATGGTTTGCCACAATGTTTGAAGATATTTTTTCACATGGCTTTCCTACAGTTATTTTCTTCCTGCAGCTTCTTGTGTGGTGGGTAACTGATGGTTGATATTATTCAGCGCCTGTCTCAGAATCTGCAGACCATGCTCATGAGATACTAGTGTGCTGTTAACCTGATCCAGATAACCAAGTAAACTTGTTTCTTGAGACCCACAAGACCCTTCCATCTGGGCCACCCTATGTTCGAACTTTGACATCTCCCCTTGAAGTTCATGAGCCAAGGACTGACAAGTTCCCATTTGTCCTGCAAGCCGTGCTTTCATCCTCTCCATGTCTCCACGCAAGCCTAGAAGCTGTGATCGGCTGGTGCGGATTTCAGAACCTTGTCCATCTATTTGGCCTTGAACAGTAACCAGTTCCTCATTTAATCGAGCTCCACGTTCCTCTACAGTTGAGTTGACTTGGGCTACAGTATCAGCATATCTACTTACAGTCTCCTCCAAACCATGCAAAGAGCGTCCAACGCTCCTCAAGTTAACTTGCAGTAGAGTAATTTCACCTTGTAAAGCTTCTTCCTTTTGTCTTTCAAGTTGCCGCTTGATGCCTAGAATGGTATTGTTGAGCTGACCTAGCTGTTTTTGGACATCCTCGTTCTGCTTTTGGCATTGAGAAAGCTCCGTGTGAATCTCTATAAAAGATTCTCCATCCGAATTGGAGCACCCAGCTGCACATAATTCTTCCACAGCGGCAAGTCGATTCTGAACCCCTTCTAAATTTTCAAAACCCTCTTTCCTTAACCCTGACAAATGAGCATCTAACAGTGGCATCACTGCTCCATCCAGTGCCATCGGAGCTGACGCATTGGTGAGTTCTCCAACAGCAGTCAGTAACCTCTCTTCCAGAACTCTAACCTTGTCATCTACGGAGGCCCTCACCCCATCTAGCTCGTTTAACAAGTGGCCTCTTTCATCTCCATCTTGACAACATCTCCTAACACTTTCTTCAGTATAGTTGAGTCTACTCTCCACTTCATCCAATCTCACACCTATTTGTGGTTCCAGCATAAGTCTTGTCAGTTCTACATCCACTTTTTGGCTTAGGACATGGTGGTCTTCACTTAGTTGGCGCATGCTACGTTCCAGCTCTTCTACACGTCTAAATAGTTCATCCATGCGTCCACAGCAGCCATCAGGTGCACTCATTCCCTGCACTTTGGCAGTTAAACCTAATATCTCTTTCCTCATTGCCACTTCTCGGCCATCTATTTCCTGCTGCATTCTGTGACCTGCTGCCTGGTCGGCATCTTGGCATTGTGTTTGCACCGCTTGGACTTTCACATCACAGCTACTTTGGATTTTCTGCAGCCGAGCCTCTATTCCATCCAGCAGCTTTGCCTGGGACTCAGCCAGTTTTCCCTCCAAATACTGCTCTAACATTTCAGTGGATGTAAGTGGAGAAGGTCTTGCAGCTTCTAGTAGATGCTGTAACTGTGCTTCATGGCCCATAACCATCCCATTTACCTCTTCCAGAAGCTCCGATTTTGAACGTAGCATCTCGCTCACCTCAGCTACCTTCCCAGACAAGTCCCCAGGGACATGTGGGGCCTCAGCCAAAGCATCGGGAATCATTCCAAAGCCAATAGAGGACTGTGAAGAAGAACTGGGCCCACTCACTAGTGAACCAATCATCTTGTTGGTGTCCTCCTGGATGGCAAGGCGCAGAGAGTCTCCCATCCCGCTTACCATTCCCTGTAAAGTGTCATACGCTTGAGACAGGCGTCTGACATCTTCTTCCACACGGTCCAAACGTTCTCCAAACACAGGAGACAATTTTCTTCCTGCAAAGGGCAGAAAACTATGGTTTACCATATGCAAAAATCTGACACGAAGATTAGTAAGCACAGATCTATTTGAATTTGCCAATACAGGTAGTCCCCAACTTACACCATTCTGACTTACATCTGTCCCCTAGTTACAAACGGAGACTTATGGAAAATGCTGACACTTGTAGTTCCATGTTCCACAGCAGATAGTAGCTGTGGAACAACAAGTTTCAGCATGCCACAGCAGCACATGAGGTGAAATCCTCTTAACAGGGGCACAGACAGCAAAACAAGTGTAAAGACCTTCCCTGCACTATCGAAAACAAAAAAAAAGTCTTTGGTCCTGGAGTTACATTTAATTAATATACCTGTTCCGACTTACATAC
Source organism: Phyllomedusa bahiana (assembly GCA_025379985.1). NCBI lineage: Eukaryota > Metazoa > Chordata > Amphibia > Anura > Hylidae > Phyllomedusa > Phyllomedusa bahiana. The sequence continues at coordinate 216,685 of JAODAL010000775.1, forward strand.
AAATTCAACTTAAAGGGGTTTTGCCAGGAAGTGTTCCTTAGCTGTTATCTGCTCAGCAGAGAATATAAACAAAGCATGATGAGTCATGAATGGCTGCAGGGGTGAGAGGGAGGGGGTAATCAGAGAGCGAGGAAGAAGGGAGCGTCTCTAAAGTTTACTCAAATAATAACATTACAACAGTGGATTCTCTATACAGGAGACAGACTCCTACTCTGCAATTTATCCCCAGCCCCTTGCAAGCTCCTTCATGTTCCCTGTCATCAGATAAGAAATGCAAACACGCAAGTGCGGCCAGATCAACTCCTGTCAGCTCTCCTGGTCGTGTCTAATGCAAACTTTTAGGTAACTAAGGGCTTGTAAAGCTCTCACAGGCTTCACTTTTTGTAATCAGATATATTTAGAAAAGTGATTAAATACCCATTTTGGAGGATCTCACGTCAACATTACATCGTGGCAAAACCCCTTTAAGAACAATCCTACAGTCCCTATCCTGTTTGTAACCCGGGGACTGCCTGTACAAAAGTAGTTTTGAACAATCCAGATTTTTACCCACATTTTACACAGAAGAACACAACTAGATGATAATAAGTTACTTGATTAGATACAGTGGTTTTCTGACCAGCTTTGTCATCTATTACCCGGGGACATCTGAATGTGCTGGAAGTAATTTAGATGAGGCCTACTTATATTACAATAAACGTGTTTATAGAAAATAGTCTATATTTGATCAAGACAGCCCGACTGTATCATAGTCTGATGCTTTGTGAGGTTCAACCCTTATCAAATGTGTTAAGAGTCAACAGGGTGTTACCATTTCAGTTATCAAAAGGCTGCGTCCCTGTATGCATTGAACCTTATGTATGAAAACAGTAAGACTGTCTTTGTTGCCCATAGCAACCGGAGCTCAGCTTTTATTTTTCAAGAGCAGTATATGAAATGAAAGCTGAGCTCTGGTTGCTATGGGCAACAAAGAGTCTTACTGCAAGATTGTCTTTGTGCATCAGTGCTGAAAGAGTCAGACTGTGCCACTCCCCCACCCACCCCCACAAATAGGAACACCTAGTTGACCATTTAGTGATAGATTTCTGGGATTGGCTGACAATTTTATGTGAAAGGGGACTATTGACTCTGCCTGATAGCAAATGTTCAGGAATCGGACATGCTGGATGAACCTGTCCTATCCTGTATTCCTGCAGGAGATAAGCCCTTGTCTTTAGTAGCAATGCCTTTCCCTCTTCCCATTAAAATGAATGTGCATGTTAGTGGTGGTCAGGAGGAACATCTACTTTCTCCATGTGTATCTTTTCCAAGGCCAACTAGCAGATTAGGTGAATTAAAAGCTCCAAACCAATTTTTCATGTCCTCAAAACAGGTATACCTCAAGAGATCAGACAGGAAATCTCTGTCTGTAATGTCTCCGAAGGTATTCTGGAGTTCTTTCATTGCCAGAAACCAATACAGGAGGCAGAGTAGTGACTTATATGTTGGTACCTGCATAGCAAGGACAGTGAGCACAGATGAACGTATATAAGACCTGTACAGGCACAACAATGGCTATGGATATCCTTATGACACTATCACTATCAGACAGTAGGACATTTTTAATTGCACTGTAGACTGTACTGTCTTGGCATTACATTATTATTGCAATTATTTTGAAATATCATAAAATTGTATGTTGGTAATGGTCCACTACTCTATTAATATTCCATTGATATTGGTATTATAAGGTACTTGTATATTGGCACTGTGTGGCAGATTCATATTGGCAGTGTTGGACTTGTTATATTGGTGAGTATAGCAAGTATTAGTTTATTGCAATTGTATAGCAGTATGCTGTTTACAATGTATGGCACTATATTATTAGTATTGGTCCACCATATAGTAGAAATATGGCCATGGAGTTTTCTTTACAGGGAACACAATTTCAAGGGGTTGTAGGATATGTAATAAATGCCTGATGGGTGAGGGTCCCACAAGAGGTGAGACACCTGTAGTCCAGGGATATGGGGGTCCTCTGATGATTGGCTGCCATTTGGAGAAGAAGGTACGGAGAGTTAGATGTGTATCAGTACAGATCTCTTACGCTATTGAACAAATATCCGGCCCTTTGCTCTGTTATCCTCTGGAAGCTATACATTTAGCCACTTGAAATACCAGACTTCGAAAGTGGTGACTGTCTGGATTAAAAGGTAATCCAGGATTAGAAAAACATGGCTGCTTTCTTCCAGAAATAGTGCAACACCTGGGGGTTTGTTTCTGGTGTTACAACTTGGCTCCATTAGAGTGAATGTGTAATACCGGACACAAAACCAGGCACAGGTGTGGCGCTGTTTCTGGAAAAACTAGCCATGTTTTTGTAATTCTTAAACAATCCATTAAATTCACTCATTGAGGAGATTTATTAAGACATATACAACAAACCATTGTAGCATATGGATAAAGATGTGTTCACATGCGATGGAAAAGCTATAGATGTTTTTGCAGTGGTAAATTCACACCAAATAATGCGGATTTGTGGCTTCTATATTTTTATGCATGACATCATATGCTAAGCCTCACCTTTTTCCCATAAAGCCATGCCCCTTTCCGTGAAGCCACACCCTTCAAAAAACTAAAACCGCCGGAAAAACAACTGGTTGTAATGGACGGTTCTGCTGAAGTCAAAACCAAGCAGATTTTGTCCTTTGCCGTATGAATGCACCCTTAGGCTATGTTCACATGGCATAATTGTGGGGAGTAATTACGCCCCGCAATTACGCCAGGACTTCGGGAGCTTGCGCCGATTCCCGCGGCGCAGGGGGTCGGCAGCCCGCCGAACCCATAGACATTGTTACTATCGGCGCGTATTCGCCACTAGTGATTGACATGCCACTTATCTCCCCGGCGGCGTATTGTGCAAGCTGGGAGAGGAGATGTAATCCACGGTTCTCATAGAGAACCATGGATTACCGTAATTATCGGGACGTATCTCGGCCTGTATTGAGCACAGTACGGCGCAAAATATGGGCTGAAATACCTCCCAATTTCACCCGTGTGAACATAGCCGTACAGTGCACATAAAAGCCAAGTAGGCTGATTCTGCCAAACTGAGAGGCAGCGGCTGACTATCTTAGGTCTATGGGGATCTACTGATTCTTACCCAAGAGATGACGTTGATAGAATGAATTGGGCAACAACTCTTGAAGGTGTATGGCCACCTTTAGGTAATTCAATGTATGTACTAAGGTCACTTATCTCAAACTGATTCTGAGTCACAGTTTGTGCTTTAATCCAGAGCTATATTCACAATTCCTCTAGTTGTTACTGGAAACAGTTAGCAAGGCTGTCATCAAACACATCCCTTACAGTTTAGCTCCTGAAATACAATTACTTTGTTTCTTCCACATCAGATTACTGTACAGTGCCAGATGTAATGGTTACACTTCCAGAGTGCAGTCCAAAAGAGCAAGTGTTGCACAGACTTTAAATCAGCAGGGGATTTGGGGAGAATTTTAGTGCTGTAGAATTTTGAATGCACCTCTGGAGCATAATCCAGACTCGGTTACTCAGGATAAGTACAAGATAAGTGATGCTATGTATTTACATGATGATTTAACTTTGGAACAACGGACAAACTGACTATAAAGAAAAAAATATTACAATGATTTTTTGTTCATAAATAGAACAATTTTAGCAACAAAAATGACATATAAACGTCCTATAGTCAAGTGCAAACAAGTGGTTGTTCATATGCTTTCCCTTACCATAGCCGCTCTTCTTCGGCGATGCAGGTGCGTCGGGAAGAGTTTCTGGCTGCAATTTGGAGAAGGAAGGTGGAGTCTTGGGTGGAGGGAATAGCTTCTGACTTGGAGCAGCTTTGGGTCCCATATAGGGTGGCAGGTAGCCTTGTTGTACAGCAGGTCCATCGTGGCAGGAATCTCCTGTATGTCCAGGACAACAGCGCCACTGCAGCTCAGTCACTACCTTATATCCAATCTTGTACTTGGGTCTGAAGAGAGTCCTGTACCTATAAAAGTAAATTAATGATGGTGAAATCTGACTCTGCGCATCTGTACCATCAGCTTTTGCAGGATGACCTTCCTATTTATACCAATACCAAGGTAAATGTGTGTAAAAAATTGTTATGAACTTAACCCTGGCTTCATAAATCTGTATTACACAGAGTTTAGTGAGATGACCTATATCGTATAGTGGGTAGCATGGTAAATCAATGGGTTGTACTGTTCTCCATGTGTTTCCTTTACTGCAATTTGCTTTAGTTGGTTTCCTGTGATATTTTCCCTTACATGTGCCTGAAATGAAAGAAACCCCATATGCGTCGTATAGAATGGATAAAGCACAGTTAGTCCATACTGGCTTCCGGCACAATAACTTACACGACGGTCCCAGGACACTTAGGTCCCCAGCTGCACTTGAGGTACTCCGCTTTGATATATGGCTCTGTACCATCCTGCAGAGTACAGGTCACATTCTTCTCCACAACATACACACAATAATTCCTACAAAAGAAAAGATGGCGGGATAAGACCGAAATGCAAAAATAATCCACAATACTATACAGAAAATCCTGCATATTCTATACAAAGAGTATTCTATACTGATCTATCAATGCAGAAACGGAATGTATATATTGATAAGTCAGACTGCCATGTAGTGTGAGTGTGAGGGGCGCTGGCAATAGAAGAAGGCACAATTTTCCTACATTATTCCAGGCAGAATGCCAGAAACATGCAAGAACAAGGGAACCCAGTCAAAGAGCTGTTATATGAGCTTGTAGAATATTGTCCCGCTAATTTCTAACATACTTTTCTGAAATAATGGCTTCATACAGCCACAACAAAAAATATAGTGAAGAGTCAAGCGATCCCTTTGCTGGGCTCATTAGCGAACTACAACCCCCAGCATGCTGCTAATTCTACTGGTACGACAGCTGGAGCATTACATGCAATCTACCTGTGTTCTACTTTTTGGGCTTTGGTAGGTGTAGCCATTATTCCAGACTGTTTTCTTTTGCATTTGTATCATTTGAGTGTGGTTAAATGTATTACATATTTAGCGCTTTGGAGACGTCGAGAAGAGACCCCCAGACCCACTCCTTCCTTTCCTGCACTACTATTTACTTTACCTTATGGCTGGTCCCTTTTTTTTATTCCAGTAATGCACAATGGTGACGGCACTGTATCTTTTACTGCACTGAATATTAGACTGTGTACGGAATAAACCCAATGGTGCAGTTTATTCATCATTTTGTGTGGACATTGATACTTATACCTTACAGTTTAACAAGTTTATAATGCAAAATGCAACTTCTGTCTATAGAATTACATATAAAAACTCAAATTAAATTATTGTACATGAGAATTTTATGTTTTGTTTTTTTTTAGAAATATGAACATTTTGCCGGTATTACCTGTGCTTGGTAATGGGCTTGCCATAAGTCTGAGGTTGAGAGCCTGAGGTATATAAGCTGTGAATGAACCTTCCACTGGCTGGAGGTGGGTAATATGTTCCTTTGGCATCCACTGAACATAGTAACCCACTAAAACACATAGAAAAGGCAACTAAAAACCAGATCCTGCGCAGCCTGTGTTCCATTCTTGGAATGAATGAGTGCACACAGTGAGAACCGGTGATGAGTATATAGGAGTCAAGAGCTGGATGTAAAATGTCTATATCCTTTTTAAGGGTCTGTTCTCTGTGGTACAATCAGGTCTCTGGAAGTTGGGAGAACTTTACTTTTCACAGTCCAAGTGGGCTCTTGTCTATCTGATGCACTTCAAGCAGCCTCTTCCAGTAAAACGACTATCCCAGGCATACTCCAAATGGGTCTGTAAAACACGTTTTTGTCCTTGACCACAAAAACTAAGATTCCTTGGAAGTCATTAGTCGGGTTTGTGAGAAGTTTGTCCTTTGGTGTCACTTGGTCATCACTGGGCGAGTGGCAGTGTGAGTGACAATCTTTGGCTAAGGTTGCTGGCTCACTCTAGTACCGTTTCCATCCTTTTTCGCTCCTCTTTCACCTTCTCACTTTCGCTCTTCAGAGTCTTTTTTTTTGCCTTGTCCCTTTTTCCTTTAGCATCCCTCGTCCACAGTGCACCTTCCTCTCTACTCCAAAAGGATGGGTTGTTTCCTTTATTTCGGGTATGACTTTATGAGTCTTCTGTCTCTCTGCCTCCTACTTTCTATCACTCTCTAACTTTGTCTTTCTCCAGTCTCCCTCTCTCCCCTGTCCCTGTCAGCTCCTCACAACTCCCTCTATACCCCAGACCTGTTAAAGGGGAGGGGGAGACTGGGGTGGAGAGAGAGGAGGAGTTTTTGGGATTAGAATAATATACCCCCCTGCACTGCCCTTTCCTGAAGCTGTGTTACCTCTGCCAGCAGCAACATGAGACTAAGGCTGGCACTGTGTGTCACATTCACTGGAAGCACACGTGCACAACTCGCATGTACCATGCAACATGCAAGCGTCACGTGTGGTAGGACTGCCTGCCACCTCAGCTGGACACATGGAGGGGAGGCAGACAACTGTGAATTATAGCAGATGCAGCTGTGCACAACCCTGTTCCTCTACAGCCGTAAAATGTCTATGATTATATGAAATCCCTATTGTACTCTGCTGTGACTCCATTCAATTCAGAGCGCTTTTCCTCTTGCTACACAGACAGTAGATATTGTAGCCAATATTTTGTTTTGTGTATTCTTATATTATAAAGAGCTGGTGTTAATGTTATTAAATATCACTCATTTTGATGAGTTATATCAATGTATTCTATGACATATACAGAATGTATGTAAAACGCACATACATATATATATATATATATATATATATATACACACATATATGTATATATATATATATATATATATATACACATACACTCAAATCACATTATAATGACCAGCGTCACCACCGTGTGTAGCACAGCCAGCAGCTAGACTGGATGGGAGAGATAACCTCTGTAGTATTTTTTTGGACAAAGCCTCGAAAACTCTCCAAGGATACAATATTAACTGGAAGAAAGAGCACGGCTGAAAAATACCACTCTAAAATACGAGGGAGGTCAAGTGCTCACCTATTTGGGCTGTACATAAGCATCTGAGGAAGCGAGTTTGTACACTCGCGAAACGCGTAATGTTTGAGCTTAATAAATGAGTATTTTTACATATTTCTTAGCGCTCTAGATGTACCTTTCCATTTTTTAAGAGCTTTAAGTTTTTTAATTTCGATACTAGACTGGATGGGAGTGACTCATTGAGGTCCGGGTAGGTTGTCACAGGTATCTGGAGCCATCTGCATCCCACATCTGCTAGAGGATGCATGGGAGAGATTCCATAGAGTGAACACGATAATCGAGGTGGACCCACAGATGTTGAATTGGGTTCAAGTCTGCGGAATTAGAGGGCCAGGGTGGGACTTGGAAGTCTTGGTCCTGCTCTTCCAGCCAATGTTTTTAGCCATGTGATATGCTGCATTATCCTGCTGGAAAATCCCATCTGCCTCAAGGAAGACAATCAGCATGTATGGGTCTACGGGATCTACAAGGATGGATTGATACTCAGATCCATTGAAAGTGCCTTCCATATAGATGAGTGGCCCATAGAATGCCATGAAAACATTACCCAGATCATAATGCTGCTACCACCAGCTTGTGTTCTTCCAGCAATGGTTGCAGTTGGTTTGTTTTCTGATGTTTCTCACCTGACACGTCAACGTCCATCCATTCGATGAAGCAGAAAACCTGACTCCTGAAATAAGGCAACCCTTTGCCAATATGCAGAGGTACAATTCCGATACGGCCGTTAAAATAAAAAACTTCACTGGTAATGCACCTTGGTTAGCAGAGGTGTAGTGACATCCATTGGTTTCAAAGCCCTTTATGCAGTAGGGTTCACTGAACTGTTGTTTTAGACACACGTCTGGTAGCCCCTGGTTCATTTTGGCAGGGAGCGGCTTCACTGTGTTGTGTCGGTCTCCCCTCACACACCTTCATCCCTGACATTCACCTCTCACATCATGGCATGTGGTGCTCCACAGCGTCCACATTGCTTATTAGAATAGCACCATTTGTAAACTGTTCACATGCTGCTATGGTAAGAGCGTATTGGGAGTGGACAAATTATACAGTTTCAGAAATACTGACACCTTTGGCTCGATAGCCAATAATTATCCCTTATTGCAGCTCTGATAAATCACCCCTTTACCCATGACAGCAACAAAGAATATGTATGCGGACAGCCTATCATACATATTCTGTACCCACCAAACCAACTCACCCCACATGACTTCCTTCATAAGCTGTACACTGCTGATGCTGAATGTAGAAAGTGGTTATAGTAATGCGACTTAACTATGTATATGTACATATACACACAAACATTTATAACATTAAAATGTAATCAGCTGTGACAGTGAAGCCATTGGCAGGTGAATAAGTTTGATCATCTCGTGAGAACATACCTGTCAGGGGGTTGGGGTTGGGTATATTAGGCAGCAAGAAAATAGTTAGTTCTTGACATTGATGTGTTAAAAGCACCAGTAATGGGCATATGAAATGATCTGAGACGCAATGTCCAGATGTCATGGCTAGATGACTGGGTGGTCAAAGTGTCTCCAAAACATCAGGTCTTGTGGGAGGTTCCCAGCATGCATTGGTTAATATCTATCAAGATATGATATGATCCAAGAAACGAGACCTTGTGAACTAGGTGTATGGTCATGGCAGTCGTCTAGTAAACATTTCAGGGCTCCATACAGCCAAATCAAATAGTGCCCCCACCCATTACTAGTTCCTATTTTTTAACATATCACTGGGCCCCTTTTCGATTAGGGTCCCTGACAGGAGTACTGTCCATACTGCCCTATTGGCACCCCTGCATACAGGACATTGCAACATGCTGCATATGGTGGGTCAGCATGCCGTTCCTCCAGTGAACAGGCATGTGAATGTCAGAACTGGACCGTGGAGCAGTGGAAGGTGGCGGCGGCCTGCTCTGATAAATCACATTTTCTTTTTCTTCATGTGGATGACGGAGTTCGTGGTCTTTGAAAGTGTGTGCATAGGGCACATGAACGTCAGCCCTGATCAAGGAGCAAAGAAGGTGGCCTGGTCTGACCATGGTCTGACCCTTGGGAAGAAATGGCACCAGGATGCACTATAAGAAGCAGGGCTGTGGAGTCAGAGTCGGAGTCATGGAGTCGGAGGCGGTGCCCATTTTGCAGGAGTCGGAGTCGTTAAAAAATGGACCGACTCCCAAAATATATAATAAATTGGTACAGTTAGTTCAATGCGGTACCAAGAGCAAGAGAAATTGGGTCTTGCCAGTGATACTACTCCCAGATCTTCACCCTCATCACATGAGGAGTTGATGGAGCAGGCAAAGCGATACCACAGGGAAAAGATTCCGCTCCCGTAGCGAACAGATTGAAAAGATTTCAGCAAAATTTTTCACTTCATATTTACAGCTTATTAAATTTTTTTGTGTTCTAAAATTGTATCCTATAAATATATTTTACATTGACAAGCAAAAGGGTAACAATGTTTAAAACGTCTGACGTCCAGGCTCCATATCTCATCCATCTGAGACTCCCATCATTTGACAGACCATCATCTTGGCTCTCATACATAACTTTTACCTTCAACTATTGAGCATCTACTTAGGTCTGCAGATTCTTCTCATGTAATTGCATTGTTAGTGTTTTGCTCCTGGTGATGAGACAAAGGACAACCTGTCCTCACATTCCCTAATAGCTCAGTGTGTTATTAATCTGATTCCGAAGTGAAAGGTCACTGGTTCGAGCAGCCATAGAGAAGATTTCTCAAGAAGAGAGGAACAGCATCATCCAGCTCATCGATAGCATCTCTGGGGCCAAGGAAATTGCCAAACTGCATTATGTGAGGCCCTGACAGCTGGAAGAATATGAAATGAAGTCCATCCATTCCAAAGCCAAGAGGGGACGTCCAGGGGAAATATCAGGGTCAACAAGTCGCTCATCACAAGGTCGATCAGTTCTGACGCTAAGACACGGCAGTGGAGGCGGCTAGTAGGTTTCATAAGAGTGAGATCACACACGTCCATGCAAGCACCAGGCGTATTACACAGGTCTGGAATGATGGCCCGAAAAAATGGCAAGAAGCCTGAACTTCAATCTCCTCATAAGAAGCGTCGACAAAGAATTTACAGAAAAGGACGAAAAGTGGAAGATTGGAAACGGGGGATTTGGAGCGAAGAGTTGAAAGTCAATAGAACGGGCTCTGATGGGGGGAATAGGAAGAATCAAGGGAGAAGGGGCGAATGGAGCGAGAGATGGAGGAACTGTCAGGATTGGGGGAGGAAGCCTGAGGATATGGGGAGGTCTCACAGCCAAATTTGGTGGAGACCTGACCAGGATTTATGGGGACCTCAGTGCTGAGCTATATGTGAGTGTCCTACAAGATGAGTTACTTCATACACTCGAGTACTATGGGGATGAAGAGGACGACACAGTGTTCCAGCAGGACAACAACCTGAAGCAGACGTCAAGGTTGAAGAAGTAAGGGGTCAATGACAATGAAGTAGAGTTGCTGTATTGGCCCCACAGTCCCCAGACCTCAACCCAATCCAACACTTGTGGGGAGAGGGGAAGACAAAGCTGGATTCGCACCCAAGTCCCGTCTGCACCAACATTGGGAACGTGTAGAAGAGACCTGGGATCAGATTTTGGTCAAAACCTGCTTGAATCTGATCCAGAGCCCAGAAGGATTCAGCAGTGCTGAGAGCCAAATTTTGATTTTTTTGGAGCAAAACAGTAACAATGCAGTTACATCTGCAGAACTAAGCAGATGCTAAATACTAAATAATATATGTAAGATATGTAAGATGATTGTCTATAAAATGATGGGAGTCTCATGTTCAAAGCTGCAGTGGATGGTAAGATATGGAGCCTGAAAGTCAAAAGTTAAAAATATTGTAGATTCTAAGCCCTCATGGGCAGGGACCTCTCTCCTTCTGTACCAGCTGTTAGTTATTAAATTGTCACCTTTGTATTTGTTTAACCTATATTATGTATGAAACCCGAATGTACAGCGCTCTGGAACCAAGGGTGCTCTAAAATAAATAATAATAATTGTAACGATTTTACTTGTCAGTGTCCGTTCTACCTTGATTATTGTATCATAAGGTGATAAACAGCCTGATGTTACCATTTTACTACAGTAAAGTTATCAATTAAACATGCGCCATATATGAGGGAGTCAGGAGTCGGAGTCGGTGTCAGGAAAATTGAGGAGTTGGAGTTGGATTCGGAGCTTTGGCTTACTGACTCCACAGCCCTGATAAGAAGGCAAGCAGCGGAAGCAGTGATGCTATGGGTCATTTTCCGAAAAGAATCCTTGGCATCCAGCATTCCTGTGGATGGGACCCCTTCAGGTGTTGTGGGGTGCATGCATGTTTTGGTGGCATAAGAGGACATCCACAAGATCTAAACTGTAGACCTCCTATTTTCTTCTTATGCTTAGAGTGTCTTCCAGCCCACAGCAACCAATCAGAGTCCAGGTTTTATTTTTTAAACCACTCTGGAGCACTGTAATCTGAGCTCTGATTGGTTGCTATGGACAACAAAGACAGTCTTACTGTTAGACAGTTTTGATAAATGAGGCCTAATTTTTCTTTTTATGTGAGTCAATGAGCAACATATGCAACTGAAGACATACAGCTTTATATGTGAGAAGCCTTGACTGGAGTACGTTTTTAGTATGTACAGCACAAGCATGATGAAACACAAATTGATATGATACTAGGCTTGTTGTCTGCCCCACTTATACAGCACACTTGATGTTTGCAAATTTTCAGGCCATTAGTACAGAAATATTTTCCAGCATTTATTAAACATAGCCAGTAGCCTCCCCTCGTATACCTCACAGACATGTTATCCCTTGCTGACACAGACAGTTTGGGGGCAACATTTTCGTATTTTCCTCTTTGCCCTCCGTGAGCCATAACTTCTACAACATTTATAAGAAAAAATTTTTCTTTTCCATTTTTGTAATTTGCTCACAACTTTTTTATTAAGGACGATGGAGCCATATGAGGACTTGTTTTTTGTAGGATTAGCAGTCAATTTTACGGATAAGATTTTGGGGTACATATGACTGTTTGTTGGCTTTTTATCCCATTTTTGGTGTCGAAAAAGCTATTCTTGCATTATTTTAATTTTTTATGGCACCAAGCAGTATTAGTAACAGGATATTTTAAAAGATGGGACTTTTATAGATGGTTGTGGTGGTGCCAATATTTTTTATTGTTTACATTTTTTACCTAACAAATAGTAAACTTTAAGGGTAAGTTCACACGGCTTATTTTGGGACGCATTTCGCCACGTATTTGGAGCGTAATGTGCTCTAATACGAGCGAAATGCGCCACAATCATTACGGTAATCCATAGTTCTCATAGTATTGTATGAGCGGGGAGATAATTGACATGTCATGTCCCGAACACCCGTCGTAATTGCGGGGCGTACTGTACACCCTACAGCCGTGTGAACATACCCTTAGAGCGACATATATGTACAAGGCTGCGCCAGTATTCTGGGGTCCTTTCAGTCCAACAACTGGCACAGCCCTGTTCTCTAGATGTATGAGCAGATGCACTCCAAAATAAGGCACATTTTGTGGTGCCCGCTGCACTTTGTAATGTGCCTAAGATGTGGGGGTGTTGTGGAGGCATGTTGCACCACAACCATATGATTCTGCACATTTATGACTGGAGAACGACAAGACTAGGCACATTACTGCTGGAACAGGCAGACCAAGTTCAAAGTGGTTTACCTGAGCCTAAGTAGTCGCTTTGGAGCTAGAAAGCGCCAGATCTATGACCCGCAGTAGAACAGGTTTATACATTAAAGGGGTGTTATCGTTTCATTAATTGGTCTTCAGAATAAGGGGACAGTGAAAACAAGCAACTTTGCAATTGGATGTCATTTGCAAAGCTGCCTTGTTCTCACAGTGTCCCTTATCTTGTGTTTTTATTTACACTGATATCCAGTGTGGGTCTAATCCCTCCTCCTTGCAATTCACTAGCTGAGAGCTCATTTACATTCTGTACAGCCCCTGGGTCAATTCACGGAGCTGTGTCTCTGACTCAGAGTTAGGGGCCGTAGCATTTTCTGTCTCCACACCTAGCAGAAACAGACTGCAGCAGATTGTACAATGATAAAACATGACAGTTTTGTCCCTGTGCCTAACTCTCCTGCATACCTGCAGATCTGTGCCGTTCTTAGAAAGCTGTAATACATCTCCAGCTGTGAGAGATCAGTGCTCAGATTAGATTGAATGCAGCCTGTGGTATGTATACAGCTCTTATAAAATAAGACTGATAGGGAGAGACACAGTGATATGTGAACTCAGAGGGGAGGGGTGGGGGAGTCTCAGGCCAGCAGTGAAGGGGGGATGATGTCATCCAGCTGGGAGGGGAAGAAACGCCCCTGCATTCACAGAGTTGAGAAGCTCAGAGCAGTGGGGATGGCACTAAAACGGCACTAAACCAGGACAAATACCGGTCGGATAAACTGACCGGTATTTGTCCTCTGCCGTGGTGACATGCCCTAAGAGAGCAGGTAGAGGTGGTTGGTAACCTAGAGAAACTTGTGTATACTAGCAGTAGTTATAATCTTTTTTTATATCCTGCACAAAGCAGAATCACAAAGCAATGTATTTGGTAATAGTCTTTATTTACATTTCCCTACATGTTAAAAGATGGTCACTGTGGTGAGAAAACCTGTTTTCAATGGAGTGACTGAATGGGGCAAAAGCTTCTCCTGTGTGTCAGGTACGGGAACCCAGAAGTGAAGAAGAGTGAATCCTGGGGAACTACCATTGCAGCAATGGGGGATAGTGAGGTATGTATTGTCACGGTCGGAGATAGTGGATCCTCTGGACCACCGCAAGCGATGGCGTAAGCCACGCCAGGGAGCGGAATCTAAGTAGGTCCTGGTTTTCATCAGAGCCCGCCGCAAAGCGGGATGGCCTTGCTGCGGCGGGAGTCTACCAAGTCGCTACCCCTGACGTGACTTGCTTGCGGAGGCAGCCGAGGTGTAGTGTGGTACAAAATCGTCAGGCAGGCTCGTAGTTGGGGACAGGCAGAAGGTCAGGACAGGCGGCTATGGTTCGTAGACGTGGACAGGCAGCAGGCGGCAAGATTCGTGGTCGAGGAACGGAAGCAAACGGTATGGTACACAGTAATCAGAACAAGGCTTAGGAACGCTTTCTCCATAAGCTATTGTTACTAAAGATCCGGCAGGGTAGCCAGGAAGAGGTAGGCTTAAATAGGGGCAGCGACCGGCAATAGCCAATTACCGGTGTGCTGGCCCGTTAATTTTAACACTGCCGGCGCACGCGCCCTAGGAAGCGTTACCGCGCGCCGAGGGACAGAGCCTGCAGCAGGAGCGCGGCCGGATAAGTACGCTCCCGAAGGAGCAGGGGAATGAGCGCACCTGCGCCCCGACATGCAGGACGCGGCGCCGCTCGGGTGTAGGGCACGGATGCGCCTGCAACCCGGGACGAGGGTTGCAGGGGCATCCGTGACATGTATTACTTTTTTATATATTTTTCTCAACACTGGCCCAATTTAAGTATAATTTTATCCAACCAGATAGCCCATTTAATTGATATTTTGGCACACCTACTGTCTCCCGCTAGCAAACACTGGGGAAATGAGAACTGGACATGTTGTTTTTGAGCTCCCACAAGACATTGCAGAGTTGTCTGCCAGTGACATATTCCCCTTTCCAAAAACATGCATGTTTATGGAGAAATTGAAGGAGAAAATGTTGGTTAGACTATCACTCAACAAACAGCTATCTTGTATGTATGGTCAGCTTTACCCCTTAGGGTACATTCACATGGCGTATAGCGGTGGGTACTGTGCGTGCCACTGTACGCCTGCTGCTTTAGAAGTCTGCACTGGGCAGCACGTACTTCTTATGTGCTTCGGTCCGGCCTCCATTCACCCTCACATTCCCATGCTCGGGAATATGTTGCAATATCATAGCACTCAATGAGTGCTATGATTTTACTGTATTTGCGGGGCATACTTCAAGCGTATTGCCCACAAATACGCCGTGTGAACATACCCTTATGCTTATATAAAGCTGCCCTTCATATCACTTTCTCCAGATGACGGATGTCAGAGAATTATCATTTATGATCTAAGTACTCCATCCACCATTAGGCATCAGGTTACATTATGACTGCAGCCTGCACTGAGGTAATAATTATTCTTAGTTTGGTCATAATGTTGGGGCATCTACCAGTTTAGATCCCACAAGCAATTCTGTTTTACCCAACTTTAAGAACCGCAGTAGAAGAAAAAGAACTTCTGGCCCAAAAGAGGTGCGTGTTAGATACATGGTATGTGTAGATGTTCTTATGTTATGAACAGTCGTAGAATTTCTCACCTCAATGTCACCAAACACAGACGTCTTGTCTTTTTGATGCTATTGATGTGTCACCCCCTGCTTTATCTACTGAACAAATATCAGTGATGACACAATTCCCAGCTTAAACCCTCCCAGCCCATTACCACAAGAGCACCAAGTGCAGGGGTAAATAATGGTAGCAGGTTTGGCAGCAGGTCAGGATGGACAGGTATGCCTTTTTGAAAATATGAAGGAAATATATCCAAAAATATCCCAGCGGCAATGGTAGATCTCAACTAGAATTTACATCATAGATCCAAAATGGCAAAACCACTGTTACCAAATGGGAGGCCTGATTTATTGTTTTATGTACTAACGTATATTAAGGTCAATTTTACATAAATACATAAAAATAAATTAGGAAAAGACAAATAGATGGCAGGTACGTCCCACCCCAGCTTATTAACCATTCATCACTGTACCATTGTGGGAACGACCATTGCATTGAGACACTAAGCTCTCCTCCTCCCATAATGAAGGAATTTGTCAATTGTGGCACAAAGCAGATTTCCCTCTGCATGAATGTGTGTTGAAACAATTATGATGCAGTTGTAGAACTTGTTCACTGTAACATGCCTTTGGATATTTGTAGAATTCAATGTGAAACCATTATACGTATGGCAATGCTTACATGGGATAATGTGGGAACATTTTACGTACAAGAATGTGAAGTATCTTAGTAATATACCAAAATGTCATTCTTACAAATATTTTCTGTATTAATTCTGCACGTTTTTTCCAAATCCTTTCTTGTTGCAACCTTGGGACCTTCATTGTTTACTGATGGAGATTAAAGCCCTGTCCTGGTCACTATGGACATGCAGGTACATGATTTCTTACAGTGCAGTTATGGTCCACAGTGAAGAAGCTAGATGGCTTAGTGCAGTTAAAGCTTGCCCAGACTGGCCATCTACCATGCTGACCAGATTCCCAGTGAGCCGCTATAACTGGAGCTACACCAGGCATTTGAAGCACATGCCCCTGTTTTTTTTTTTCCCTGGTGGCTCCATTAAGAGCCGCTTTCCATTTATGTTGGAAACTATGGCAGAGCAGAGAATTTCTGTCTCCCTGCCATTTCCTGCCATGGTTCAAGTCTGCAGCTTATAAAACTTTGAATGCCTACTAAAGATGTCAGAGGGCCATTGCAGGCAGCAAGATGACGCCACTGCAATGCACCACCTATGCCAAGCCACTACCCACCTCAGTGTGCACTCAGTCTACTTCAGTCTGTGCTGATCTCTCATAGGGTGTAGGCCTGAACCAGCCTGCAGCTTATTAAAGGACAACACTGACCAAAAGAAGTCCCCATCTCATGGGAATAGATTTAGAGAAGAATAAGAATAGAGTGAAAGGGATACTGTTAGAGAGCAGTGGGCACAGAAGGCACTCTACTACAATAGAGAGAAGGCACAGAGAGGGCACTATTAAAGAGAAGGGGCACAGAGGGGATCATGTAACAGAAGAAAGCTCCAAGGGGTCACAGGATGGGCAATGTTACTGAGAAGAGGGTACAGACAGGCTCGGCCTGGCCCACAGGGGAATAGTGGAAACTTCCAGGGGGCCCCTGAGCATGGTAGACCTGAAGTTGTGTTTTAACTGCATATATATCTTCAGAAGAGGCAAAAAAGCAGAGAAAGAGAGGCAAGAAGAGGAAAAGCATAGGAGGCATCTATAGTCATTTACATTAATAGGGTGGGCCCCTAAAATAAACTCCACCGGTGGGCACAGAAACAGCTGAACTGGTGGGCCCCTATATTTAACTCCATCTGTGGGCTCTAGACACCCCAGTCCGACACTTGGTACAGAACAAGCATTAATACTAATTGAAGGCATAGAAGGCACGTTATTTCATAAAAGGGGGCAAAAGGGAGAATTGGGCATTTTTGTTGAATAGGAGAATAAATGGGGCATTTTTACTGTGTAGGAAACAAATAATAGGATAGGACCACTATTGCCATCTGGGGCACTAGTATCACATGGAGCATCATTACTGTCCAGGGCACTATGAATAGAAAGTTTGTGTAAAGGACGGGATAGCCTTGGGAGCCTAAGATGTCTGTGTGGCAAATAGAGACAACATGTGGCTGGAAAAATACATTTGTCTAGGCTGGATGAAAAAAAAAAGGGAAGGTAAGTGTCTCTAATTAGAAAACATATCACCTGTGAGTACTGTATTACATGTTATATTGATGCTTATGTAGTGATAGTGTACACTTGTCCCTGACTGTAAAAGTGGATATATACTGTGTGTCCCTTTTAAATTCTTTCTTGTGTTGATGTTTATTTTAGAGAGTGAGGAGGTGCATAGCTAAGAAATGCAGAATTCTCTACTGCGTGCATTCAGCGTCACTATTTGGAGGGGTTATTGTATGTGGACTGGTGGTGTTTTTGTTCTAGAGCTGATTTGTAGTCCCAGTCTGGCCTGGTTAAAATCCATCAAGATGTGCAGTTCTGCACATGTTTCTATTAATTGTTAATGATCACACAGCATTGTGCATACATTAATGAACAGCCCTTTAATGCAGTTGTGGCCATATCGTAGCCTCCTGGCTTCTGCACAGTGAGCCCCTAGAATCACCCTCTTAGAATATAAAGCCCCATAATCACCTTGTGTGAAGAGCATTCAAGTAACACAAATCACGAAAGGGTAAGAAAAACAATGAACAAATGACGGAACTTTCCGGCCTTGTTCACATAGCCGAATTCCAGCACAGAGTGTATTATTCTAATAAATCCTTGTGACGTCCCCCTGCAAAGCATATCCAAATAATTTCTGATGGGAAACTGTACGTTTGAAATTTGAATTGCGGAAAGAAAAAGTGTCAGGTCATTTGTTGTCGCGGTTTCCACATGAATTCTGTGTAGAAAGTGCATCAACTAGCCAGTGCGCAGATTATCACCATCGAACAGGGATAATCCAGGTCCAAAAACTGCAACCTAAATGAAATCTGCAGCAGAAATGCCTAAAGCAGGGAACAGCTGGTTTTCACTTCACACATACATGAATGCTAATGGTTGATACTTCCAACACTTGCTATGATTTCCTCTTGTTTTTCATAGACCAAGGTATGTCCGTGTCAAATTTAACTAAATTACCTCAATTACTTTGAAAGTTAAAAGCAAAACTGTTGGCTGATAGCAAGGGAAACACCCTGTCACATTGATTGTTGGGAAACTTCTGCTTTAGGGTTGTGCACCAAGATACACTGGGACCCTGTAACTCCGTAATACAGAGATAAAGCCATTCCCTGTGCCATCAGATGGCCCCATATTATAGACAAAACCTTCTAGATAAAAATCCACATAAAATCAGGCAAATGGAGGTAAAGAAGAATCTGTACATTTCCAAAGGTGCCATATTACATTATAATATGGGCATGTGCATAAGAACAATAAAAAATTATATCTAGGAAATTTAGCTAGTGTCACATGCACAGTCGAGTCACATCATTATCCAGAATAACCACGATGTGCAGCACCAACAGCAGCAAGATGGTCTGGGAGCGACTCAGTAAGGTCCTGGTAGATTGTCACAGGTATCTGCATCCCACAGCTACTGAAGGGTGCGCGGGGAAGAACCATAGCATTAAAACCACAATCGAGGTGGTCCTACAGATGCTGAATTAAGTTTGGGGAACAAAAGGGCTGGTGTAGTTAGTACTTGGTCATTCTCTACCAACCAATGTTGGACATTCCTAACCTTGTGAAATGTCACATTGCCTTGATGTAAAATCCCATCTACCCCAAGGAACATAATTGGCATGTATGAGTGTATGTGATCTGTGAGAATGAATTCATACCAAAACAACTACAGGTATAACACCTAGAATAAAGATACATAAAACATAACTTTTAATAAAAATAAATAAGAATTGAGAAAGAAAACGAAAAGACAACCCCCAAATATACCCTAATCAAAGACCTGTCTGCCTCAAAAAGGGGAAACGCCCAATAAGGGCGCCCCCTGACACTTGGGAAACCCAAACTAAACCCTGTCCCTAGCTACATCAAATGAAAAAAAGAAAAACACAATATACCACAAATGGAGTGCACAAACAAAAAAAGTGCTGTGATAAATAACAATACAAAAGACAATATACGTTTGATGTTCAATAATACTATGAATTGATGATGCGTCATAGGGGAAGAATGATCAATAACGCATAAATATTCCAATATTCCAACGCTTTCCCCCCTAGATACTGGGGTTCATCAGGGAAAAATTGCAGTTGATAACAACAATACGGAAAAATCTAAGGAAAAATCAACAAGATGTATGCAATAAATATAACTCACGTCCCTTAATGATGGAAACAGGGCTGGTAAGATAGAGGACGGGGGTCCAGGATAAGTCATGTACAGATCCCCGCTAAACTGAGGGGCCTGTCTCAGTAATTTAGATAGCGGGGACTGTACATGACTTATCCTGGACCCCGTCCTCTATCTACCAGCCCTGGTTTTCCATCATTAAGGACCTTTAGTTATATTTTATTGCATACATCTTGTTGATTTTTCCTTAGATGTTCCGTATTGTTGTTATCAACTGCAATTTTTTCCCTGATGAACCCCAGTATCTAGGGGGGGAAACGCGTTGGAAAGGGAATATTTATGCGTTTGAAATTTTTCCCTAGACGCATCATCAATTCATAGTATTATTGAACATAAAAAGTTATTGTTGTTATTGTTATTTTACAGCACTTTTTTTGTTTGTGACCCCATTTGTGGTTAGTTTTTTCTTTTTTTCATTTGATGTAGTGGGGACGGGGGTTAGTTTAGGTTCCGTGTGGGGGGCGCCCTATTGGGGCGTTTTCCCCCTTTTTGAGGCGCATCTTTTATAGGGTTAATTTAGGGTGTCTTTTCGTTTTCTTTCTCAAATTTTTATTTATTTTTATTTTAAAAAATTTTATTTATTACTTTATTCTAGGTGTTTCCGTTTTTTGGTTTAAATTTTTATTTATACCCAGAACTTCATTTCTGATTCAAGGGTTCTCTAACCTATACATGTGCTAAGTAGGTACATGGTGTGTTTGAGAATAATTCTACCCTATCTGTTGAGAGTGCCTTTCCATGGAGTGGCCAGAGAATGCCCCAAAAAAACTCCCCTGCCTAAAGAAACCCCCCCGAAGCCCTAAGCGAAGGGGGACCAGACTTTTGGGGGGGAAATAAGCTCCCCTTTTAGTTGGGGGTTTTTTGGTTATGGCTGTAGGTTTGTAAGCTGATGGTTTAGTGTATGTAGTATATTTATTGTAAGTAACTTGAGCAAAGGGGGTAGGGTTTTGGAGGGGCAGCTTAAGTCCCGCATTGTGCTAAAAACTCCCGTATGTGTGTTTTATAGGAAAGAGCAGGGGGGGGGGGGGGGGGGTGGGGGTTGTGATTGAGAGGGGGTGAGAGTGTGGATGGGGAAAAAGTTTACTGTGAGGGGGGGGGTTTAGGAGTAGATATAAGTTCCGGGCTTCTCTTCCCTACTTCTCTCTCTCTCACCAAAGAAGCAAGAAAAGATGTCCTCCCACCCGCCCCTATTTATTGAATGCTCTGAAGCTTGTACTTAGCTATGATCTGTACAGTGACGAATGTTTTTTTGTAGGGTTTTATATTGACTTTATTATATCCCTGGTTTCAAACACAGTTATTATGATACTGATGAGCACTTGTGTTGGCATTATCCGTTTAAGCCTAAGGGAAGGGCGATCCTTCAGCCATGGTTCCCTAGGGGTTTTCTCCACGGGGGGTTTTTCCTCCCCTGAGTGCTGTAGGATGACTCCTAGTGGGGTCTGGAATTTGCTAAATTGGTCAAAAAAAAAAAAAAATTAAAACATAAAAAATAAAAGAAAAAAAAAAAAAAAAAAAAAAACCATACATTGATATATATAATATATATATATATATATATATATATTTATATATTTATATATTATATTAATATATATATATATATATATATAAATATATATATATATTATAATATATATTTTTAAATGAATCGTGGTATTATAACTTGTCACAGCTTTTTTTGCGGTTCAGGAGTCAGGTGGAAGTTGCAGGTCAAGTTATGGTGGACTAATTTTAACTAATAGAGGATGGTAAACCTCATGGTGTGAAGAGGCTGAGCTTGGAAGTGGCCACCCTTTAAGGCTATGTTCACACGGTGTATTTGCGGGGCGTAATTACGCCCCGCAATTACGCCGTGTGACCGGGGGCGGGGCGGGAGCGGGGGACTGAGCAGGGGGCCGGCACTTCGCCGGCCCATTGACGTGAATTACTGCGGCGCGAAATTTGCCCCTAGTAATTAACATGTCAATTATCCCCCCGCCCGGCGGCTTCGCCGGGCGGGGAGAGGAGACGCACTCCAAAGTTCACTATGAGAACGGTGAATTACCGTAATGAAAGGGACGTTTACGGCCCGTACTTTGCGCACTTCGGGCGTTAATTACGGGCCGAAAACGTCCCAAACTTAGCCGTGTGAACATAGCTTAAGGATGGTATAATGGTAATGGCATCCAGGGGCGGGCACGGTGGTTAATCAGGAGTGAGGATCTTCAGTAGGGTCAGTGGTGCCCCTAAAGTGTACTGGCTCTGCTAGAATGGCAGCCAGAGCGTGCCGCCCCTTTATTGCTGTCTGGCCGGGTGCTGCATGTCAGACAGCTGGGAATATCACACAATTGTCTAGCACTCCACCTGACTCCTTCCATGTTTGTTGTACTTATGTGGTTTGAATAAAGCTGTGGCCATTTGACACCAAAGGAGAATGTGTTAGTGCATTTATTCTTGGGTTTAAACTGGGTACTAGTTAGAGCGGGGTTCATCCCATATCCAAAAGTCAAGCTGCCAACAAAAGATTGTGTTCCTCCAGCAACTGTTGCAGAGTGTTGGTTCTTAGCTATTTGTCACCTGACTGCCAATGTCCATCTATTCGATGAAGAAGAAAACACTTTGCCAATCAGCGGAAGTCCAATTCTGACACTGATGTAAAAATTGAAGCCATGTCTGCCAAAGCAACTTGGTTCGCAGAGGTACAGTGGCCATCTCTCTACTTCAAAGCCCCATGCGCTGTAGGTAGATCTGAATTGTTGATGACCTAATTCACTCGCGTGTTGGTCGGCCCATGGCCACCTTCATAGCCAACCTTCACCTCTCACATCACTACCACGTGGTGCTCCGCAGGTTCCACATCACTTATTCACCATTTGTCTGCCCACGATACACTTTCACCACAGCAGCAAATATTTCACAACCTGCGCAGTTTCAGATATACTGCCACCTTTGGCCTAAAAGCCAATAATCAACATTGTAAGTAGTAAGCATTCGTAATTATGTGTCTCCATTGAGTATTTTAATATGCTATTTTTATATTAAATATTTTTATAACCTGCAAAGTGTGTTTTTGTGGAAAAATTCTTTAGAATTTTGCTCAGAAGTCATTTTTTCAAATCACAGTATCTCTCCTGTGTTAAAAATTGCAGCGTATGTGGCTGGTAATCCATAATTTCCCATTCACTAACATATTACATCTGGCCCCTGCTGTAGCATACAGCAGTAGCAAACAAAGCCTGCGCAACACCCTGTGTGACTAATTCTCTTCCACCTCATATATTCATGTCTGTCAAGCACTGCAGTAATCTCTATATTCTCTCTAAAGGATAGGACCACCCTGTTATTGGACTCTGTATGTTTAACCGTTATCCTGGTACATCTATTGGGAGATTTTACAAGTTTCCCCCACCTTCCAGATGCCCATTATTATCATATAGTTGTAACATTATAGGAGTTGTCTCATGAAACAACTACTTTTCGAATGGAAACCGTCACAGGTCCATGTTCTCAAAACCCAAAATGATCAGCTGTTATCAGTGGGGGAAGCCACTCCCAGTTAGATACTTTCCCTCTTGTGGCACATAGTATTACATGGTGGCCATCAATAAAATGCTCAGACAGGAAAGGTCCACCAGAGTAGCTCTGTGTTCTCCCTAATACATGGTGTTTCCAATCAGGGGACCCTCTCTATGATATACATATGATATAACCTGGCATATCATAGGAATATAAAAGTTCATATAGCTGGGTCAGGGGTTGTCCTCATAACCTTTAAACAAAATCAAAGGTTCTTTTAACTTAATTACACAAATTGAACTGGAATATTCATACATAGTGTAATTATTATTTATTTAAAGAGAACCTGTCACATAGTTTTTGCCTCCCTTGCTGAGGACAGCACAAACTAATGCCAGACCTGCTGTTTCCAGCACTGTGTCCCTTATTCTGTAAGATGTTGTAGTTTTCGTTTATTTAATGCTCAAATCTGCAGTTTTCAGCCAGAAGAGTCATTCAGAGTGTCAGTTTTTTTCAAACCCCGCCCATCTGAGGCTTGCCCCGCCCACATCAACTGACAAACCTATTACTTTGAATAGGTAGAAACGTGAATAACTGTCAATGGGTGGGGTTAGTCTTTGGTGGGCGGAGCTAAGACCTACTCATGAATAAGATTTGTAAATGCTCTAAAACTACAGCATCTTACAGAATAAGGGGCACAGCGCTGGAAACAGCAGGTTTGTCACTGGCTTGTGCTGTCCTCAGCAAGGGGGGCATAATCTATGTGACAGGTTGCCTTTAAGCGGGGTGCCTGGATTATTATGGGTAAATACCAGATGCACAACATGGACAAGAGGAGCATGTCCTAGTCCCAGACAACACCTTAATAACTGATAGCTCCACCTTTAGTAGTAAGAACTACACTTTCTAAACTTAGCTCTTAGGGCCACATGTATGAAAACTGTTTTTAAAGAAAATATGTCATCAGAAAATAACCTATTGTTTCACTCATGTTTTTATGTTAAACATATTTGATTAAAATTTTTTAGTTGTGTTTCTTTTTTTTCATATTACTATCAATATTTTTTAAGAAATCCTGCAGTTTTCACTTTGGCCACTAAGCCTAATAATAGGCTGACACCTGTTCTGCTGAGAAAACTTTTCATCGGTCTCCTCATTATCAGCACATACAGGATTACACTGAAAGGGGACACTGATGTGTATAGAAAACAGGACCCACCATTCACAATAGGAGATTGTCACAGCTCCCCCTCACCCTTCCCTGCACACTGACTTATTCCCAGGTCACAGAGCATGTCTAGAAAACTCTCCTATAGAAGTCAGTGGGTCTGCTCCTGTTCAAGGCCCTTGTCTATAAAGTACTGTAACGCATTGTCTAAATGCTTCAGTAGACAAGATGGGCCCCCATAACCCAATACAGACAACTAATTAAAAAATCTACGTCAGAAATAAAAACAGCTAAGAAGAAAAAAAGACTACTATTTGGCAAAAATTTCCTTTAACATCGCTGTGGAGGAATCTTCGCCTGATCTTCTTTGCATACACTTCTTTTTTTCGGGGTTTCCAAAAGTAATAAAGGAAGGAATGGAAAGTATATCTGTTAAGTGGTTAAAACCCAAAACCTTAACTCGGGGCCCTTTATGAACCCACAATGGGGGTTTTTACTCCAACTAGGATTTGGAAAGGTAGTGAATCTTTTGAGAAATGGAGGCCTGAAGAAGTTACAAAACATCTTAGAGCCCAAACAACTGGTAACCTCTCTAGCTGAAGCAGCTGCCCACCTGGAAGAGAGCAGTATACCTATTACAATCTAATGTAAGGATATTAAATTTGGTTAATTTCATTTCGGATAATGTTCTCTGGACTGGTGACTTATAAGTGACCCTTACTTACCTGACTTACTTACTACTGGATTATGGCTTCCACCTCAGCACTATGGCACATGACTGCCAGGGTGGACCGCCAGAGCTTCTATACTGGATTGGCAAGGAAGTGGAGAATGTAGAAGTAACTTTCTGTTACTTTGTAATGTTAAATATTTGAGTTATTTATAGTTTTAAAGTCAGATAACTCTTTTAAGTCTAAGAGGAGGAAGCGTCAACTCAAAAATACAGGAGGTTGTTTATGTTACTTAGTGAAAAGCTTTAACCCTTTAGCCTTGTGCACTACAGCTTACAAATCTCCTGCACTAATGTCCCTCTAAGAGCCTCAGCTGGGAATATCAGAGCTTTTATGCCAATCACTGCTATAGACCCACCCACAGCCTGAACAGGCAGTGTGATTCTGAAGTTGCCTGTGGCTTTATGAAAAAGTATGGTGAGAACATACCTTGATAGGGCCTATCATTAAAAAATAAATAAATACACATATATCTATATATTTATTTCTTTTTTTAAACTGCCTGGTTGTGGCTAATAATAATACATTAATAATAGTAACAATAAAAATAGTAGTAGTAACAGTAATTACCAAGATGTTTGTGCCTGTTTCCCTACCAGAGCATACATCCATATCCCACAGTGACTCTAGGCACAGAGGAGATAACTTCTGTTTCTATTTTGCTATGTTCAGATGCTCATAAATTATTAACACGTTACCTAGACCAAGTAATGACCCACATAAAATAGATGATATATCATAAAAGCAAAACGTCTGGTTCAGTTCAGCTTAGGAAATGTAAGCCACCCCTGGATCTCCTGTTGCAACTACTGCAGGGTAGCAAAATGTTGAAGGGGCTCTCTCATCACAGGCACCCCTTTATCTAAAAGCTGAGTCCCCCAGCAATTAGCCACCTCTTGGGGAAGATGCCATCGGCTGCTTATTCCCCTGCAGATAAAACATTAAAAAGGGTGTCTGATCTGTAACAGGATTGCTGCCCTACACATGAAGATTGGGGCTCCAGCTACTAAACTACATCAAATCATCTCTTAACATGGTGGAGTTGGTGGACAGCCCAAACTGTCCTGTTTTTTCTGGGAGACTCCCACAAACCAGGTTGGAAAGGGGGTAGGAATTATGTAAACACTGCCCCAAAAGTGCATTCCCAGGCGGATTAGGGGCGGAGTGACTAAAATCTCCTGGAACTGGAAAAGAAAGTTTGGCGAGTACACCACATATCTTTACCTGATATCATAAATATGCCTCATGCCAGATTGTTATAACCCCTCAGCCATTTCCTGTTCTGGGAAAGCTGTCAACCAATGTGACTGCTATTTCGGCTCCTACAAGGATCGGCAACCACCTTCAGCTGTGTTAGGGCATGTTCACACGACGGATTTAAACGCGGTTAAAAACACGTCCAAATCGCGCCTAGTTTATTAACATGGTTTCCTATGGGAAACCGCGGGAATATCCACATGCCACGGGTTTGAGAACTCTCCTATCAATTCTTGACAGCAGCGGGCGCACGGTGTTGCCGCTGGCGTCGCCGCCGCAGTTTTCCCCCTGCCTACTAATTTGCATGGGGGCAAACCCATATCTCCCAACTGTCCCGATTTGGGCGGGACTTGCACGAATCAGAGGCTCTCTCCCGGTGTCCCGGGACAAGAGTTTAATGTCCCGATTCTCAGCATACAGCCTGCAGGGCCGTTTGGCCATGCCCCCTCCTCTCCGCACTGCCACAACCACACCCACTACCTCCTGCTCACAGCATAGTTGGGTTGAGCTGGAGAGGTTCTTATTGGTGCACAGGCCGGCAGTGTGTTTCTGGCTCCGCCCCCTACATGTCTGACCAGAAGGTGATTTACTACACAGCAAGCACAGTGCTGGGGCAGACTCTCCTCACACAAAGTAAGTGCCCAGAGGGTCTGCTCTGGGAAGTGTTGTGCTGCTGCCTGAGATATAGGAGGCTGGGCTGCACTACAACCCCTCTTGTTTCACTGCATTGATACCCCCCCCCCTCTTCACTCTGCTTCACCCTCCTATCCCTGTACTGTCCCTATTCTGCCCCTCCTGTTCCCCCCTGTCCCTGTACTGCCCCTCCTGCCCCCCCATCCCTGTACTGTCCCCACCTGTACTGCCCTCCGTCCCTGTACTGTCCCCCCCTGTACTGCCCCTCCTGTCCCTGTACTGCTCCTCCTGCCCCTGTACTGCCCATCCTGCATCCCCTGTCCCTGTACTGCCCCTCCTGCCCCCCATCCCTGTACGTGCCCCTCCTGCCCTTGTATGGCTCCTCCTGTCCCTGTACTGCTCCCCCTGTCCCTGTACTGCTCCCCCCGTACTGCCCCTCCTGTCCCTGTACTGCTCCTCCTGCCTCCCCTGTCCCTGTACTGCCCCTTCTGCCACCCCATCCCTGTACTTGCCCCTCCTGCTCTTGTATGGCTCCTCCTGTCCCTGTACTGCTCCCCCTGTCCCTTTATGGCTCCTCCTGCCCCTGTACTGCTCCTCCTGCCCCAGACCACAGTAACCTGGCTGTTGTGTTGGCGCCGGTCTGCTGGAGGGGGCGAGGCATAATGCTGGGGTTTAAGTGGGTGTGGCTAGAGGCATGTCCTGGTGTGATGTCATTTGTTTGGGTTTGGTCAGAGGCGTGGCCTGAAGTGTCCCTCTTTGCAATCTCTAAAAGTTGGGAGGTATGGCAAACCCTCGCCGCAAGCCGTGGCCCAAACCACACCCCACCCGCGCCCACGCCCAGCGCCCGCGCCGCAAACCCGTATCGGGAGGCCAAATCCATCGTGTGAACGAGGCCTTATATACAGCATTATTATTTCCCATTAAAATATAACACCCCTTGAAGGACCCTACTATAATTCAATGGGTGGGTTAAGCCAGTGTTGGACTAGGGTGACTTGGTCCCACAGGTGGAGTTGAATCTAGGGGCTCATCAGCCAGGGCCGCCGATAGGGCAGTACAACCGGTACTTCTCTACCGGGCCCGGCCGGTTTGTGAAGCCAGGGGGGCCAGCCGCCGGCGGCGGCAGGCTCCGCCCCCATTGCTTCACAGAGGGTATCTTAATTGTATGCACGTCCATGTGACGCCCATACAATTAAGATGAACGGCGGGACAGGGACAGCTGTGCGCTCCTTGCCCTTGCCGTACATTGCTCTGCAAGTGGCGCGGCGGAAGTGACGTCATCGTGCCCACTGCCGAGCCTCCTTTACTAGGCCCCAAGCCTAAAGCAGCAGGCTTTGGCCCGAGAGGAGACGGAGACGCCGGAGGATCGCGCGCCCAGGTAAGTAATTAGCTACGGGGGGGGCCCTAAAGACGGAGGGGGAACTATGCTACAGGGGCCCTAATGACTAGGGGAGGAACTATGCCTACAGCCTACAGGGGGCCATAATGACTGGGGGAGGAACTATGCCTACAGGGGCCCTAATGACTGGGGGGGGGAACTATGCCTATAAGGGGCCCTAATGACTGGGTGGCAACTGGGAACTATGCCTACAGGGGGCCCTAATGACTAGGGGGGAACTATGCCTTCAGGGGGCCCTAAAGATTGGTGGGGAACTATTTGCATACAGGGGGCCCTAATGACAGGGGGGGGGGAACTATTTGCCTACAGGAGGCCCTAATGACTGGGGGGGAACTATTTGCCTACAGGGGCCCTAATGACTGGGGGGGGGACTATTTGCCTACAGGGGGGCCTAATCTGCAGAGGGGACTATTCTGCCTACAGGGGGGCTCTAATCTACAGAGGGGGACTATTCTGCCTACAGGGGGGGACTAATCTACAGGGGGGACTATTCTGCCTACAAGCGGGGCCCTAATCTACAGGGGGACTATTCTGCCTACAAGCGGGCCCTAATCTGCAGGGGGGAACTATTGTGCCTACAAACAGAGCCCTAATCTACAGGGGGGAAATATTCTGCCTACAAGCGGGGCCCTAATCTACAGAGGGGAATATTCTGCCTGCAAGCGGGGCCCTAGTCTACAGGGGGGGGGGACTATTCTCCCTACAATGCAAGTAAGTTGGAACCCTTTTTCACCCAAATGGAGTATAAAAGTTCAAATCTTTTTTCCCATAATAAATGCAATAGTGCAGAGGGAAAAAAGTTGAAGCAAAGAAAAGGTTTTTTTTGCTTCAACTTTTTACCCTTGCACTATTGCTTTATTATAAATTTAAAAATTTGAACTTTTTATACTTCATTGGCTGAAAAAGTTCCTATTTAAACTTGCATTTTGGGTCCTGCGACTGAGGACGGAGGAACAGCCGGGAAGGAAAAAAAAACCTTACACAGGGACGGACCAGGTGAACGCTACAATCAAGGTGAGCTAATGCCCTACAAGCTTTGTGTGGTTTTACTTGCTGTATTCTGCCTACAGGGGGGCCCTAATCTACAGGGGGGACAATTCTGCCTACAAGCGGGGCCCTAGTCTACGGGGGGGACTATTCTGCCAGAGGGCCCTATTCTACCTACAGGGGTGGCCTAAACTACAGGGGGCCACCATTGTACCTCCATGGGAACCCTAAGATACCGCCCGGGGGCCCCGTTGTAAGCCCCATAATTACCAGGGGGTAATTCTTACCATTTGGGTCATTATAAATGGGGAGTCTGTACATGGGGGGAGGGGGCACTCAGTTGGGAAAATGATAAAAAAAAAGTGAGGAGTCTCAGGTGTTTGTGTTGTAAATTCTACAGGGACGAGTGGTGGACGGAGGAAGTCATCATGGAGGTCTGGACCGAATAGAGAAGAAAAGGTAAAAGTGAACGACCCCTCAGACAAGAACGCCACCCTGTGAGGCCCTAAATATAAGTAAACTATTTGCAGAGAAACATGTTACAATGGTATCTACCATATAGGGTCACTGTATGGAGGAAATATTGGTTTTGGTGTGATGGTTTTTAATCAGTAACAGTATGGCGCATTATAATGTTGTTGAGGGTATGTGGGGAAAGATGGTGGCGATATTATTAGATGCCTTTTAATTGGGTTTTTGTTTTGTGTATTGGTCTTGGTATACTGGTTTAGTCAATAACATTATGGTGGTGCTAGTCAGTATATGGTAGTGATAGGTGGCGGAAATTATTTAGAATTTATATATTGTTGCTTGGCAATAATTGGTTCTGAGGTAAAACCTGCTTTGCCCCGTAAAATTATAATGGTGACATGTGGAGGTATTTGCTGGACCTTGTATAAAACCCCGCAAAGAATCCCAAAACAATGGCACAATTGCATTTTTTTTTCTTGTGACCCCAAAAACAAAATTTTTTTTTTTTCTGGGGTGGTGATGGTTGTGGGACGGGGGATGGGGGGGGCTCTGTCGGGACGGCCGGGGAGGAAGAGGGAGGAGGAGGGGGTTGAGTTGGCCCGGGGGGTGGGGGTCAGACGCTTCAGCTTTATGGGGCCCCAAAATTTCTTATGGCGGCCCTGCCATCAGCTGAGCTGTTTCTGGGCCCACCAGTGGAGTTTATTTTAGGGGCCTACCCTACAACTTCTGTACTGTACATGCCTCCTATACTCTGCATTTGCCTCTCCATGCTTTTTTGCATCTTCTGAGAATGTATTTGCTGTTAAAATCTATTCAAAGTCTACCATGCTCAGGGGCCCACTGGTTTCCCTTAGTCCTCTGTGGGCCAGTCCGAGCCTGGGTCAGGCAACTGTGCATCCATTGTGCCATGAACATGATAAAGCATTGCGAGTGTGTTTTAAACAGAAAGCACAATGCAAATGTCAACACTTAATAATACATGACCTACTATGATGTGACTCATCACTAGACACATTCCCATTCAGGAGTCCTGGAAAGCTGGGTGACAACCAGAGGTGCAACTTAAAGCTCCGGGGCCCCCATCTACAGGCCCGTTTACACGGCAATGGACAAATACCGGTTGGTTTATCTGACTGCTATTTGTCCGAGGGGGGGGGGGGTGGGTCTTTTCTCTGCGATGAGCGGAGAAAAGCCCTCCCCCTTCACATTCACTTGCACATATTCCGTCCGAAAACCGGGCAGAAAATTGTGCTTGTTGAATGTTTTGCAGCCAGACCACGGGTGGAAAAGCCGCCAGGCGGAAAACCCTTGCAGTGGGGACTGCTGCACGGGTTTTCCATAGGAGCCCATTGTGCTCGTTTGAGGCCGGTTTTTCAGACGGTCTGCAAAACCGCAAACCTGTGCCATGGGGACATGCCCTACCAGATGCCATAGAAAATACTAATGTCTTCTTATGCGGCAGAGGGGCCTGTGGGCCCCCTCAGGCTCGAGGGCCCTTTAGCAACTTCTCCTTCTGCCCCCCCTATAGCTTCGCCTCTGGGGAGCTGTAAATCCAATATTCTTAC
Source organism: Phyllomedusa bahiana (assembly GCA_025379985.1). Lineage (NCBI taxonomy): Eukaryota > Metazoa > Chordata > Amphibia > Anura > Hylidae > Phyllomedusa > Phyllomedusa bahiana. The sequence goes on from JAODAL010000775.1 coordinate 248,181, forward strand.
CAATTTGCGAGATAAGGAAGGCTGCCAGCATGAAAGAGCCCTCCTTGCTCTTTCATATCCATAGACTGGCCTTCATAGGCAGAGATTGTGATCAGTCTGTGAAAACACAGCAAAACAGTACAAAACATAACAAGGGAGCACAGCGAACACATCTATAAACAATAATACTGCAGCAGCATCATTTTCGGTGGATTTCTAAATATTCCACGGGAGGGGGGGGGGTGAGGCTCCAGGGGGCCCTGCGTCCCCAGCACCAACCCCAGACTGCCTGCTATTTCCTGAGATTAAAGCACCTTATAGAAAACACTCCGAGAATTTCTCCCTGCGTCTTGCTTTGCGCACCAAGGACCCAGAAGTTCTGGGGGAAGGGAGAGCTGCTGGAGGGGTGGCATAGAAAGTCTAGCAGAGCTCAGCAGCCTCTGGATGAAGGGTGAAGGTCTTGTACTCCATGCAAGTCCATATGTTATGTTTCAGAAGCGACGCTCATTTCTCTTCGTGTCAGCTCATTGTTTCTGTCTATTGACCTTGAATTTGAAATGTCAATACAGTAATTTAGTCAGCATACGGAATGTGGTCCTGCTATTTTGTCTTTGGGTGTATTGTCATATATTATTACCTAGCCCCTCGATTACTGCTGATTGCCCTCTTTGTTGTACTGTATTTCCACCACTAAATCAGTAGTCCCTCAATTTGTTAAAAATTCCGCCCTGTCATTTCAAGGTTATAGCTTAGCTTGGGAGCGGTACAAACCAACAAGGCTGGTATGGGGGATGCCAATACAGAGGTATGAAAGGGTATCTAGCATTACATAGTCTTGGATAGAAAGGTCGTTGCCAACTCCTGTGGGATCTGTAATGGCCACCATATCCTGTTTCTGAAAAATAGATATTGCTCTGTTGTGCGCGGCAGGGGCAGATATTTATCACTACTTGTGGTAGTGTCCTATGGTCCAGATTTTCTGGGATAAAATTAAAAATTTCCCTACAACAAATCTAACAAATGTGTTTGCTGTTTTAATCCAATATGGGGAATACAGGCAGTCCTCGACTTACACCGTTCAGACTTACATCTGTCCTCGTCCTCTAGTTACAAATGGAGACTTATGGGGCATGCTGGCACTTGTAGTTCCATGTTCCACAGCAGATAGTAGCTGTGGAACGACAAGTTCTAGCATGCCACAGCAGCACATGAGGTGACAATGAGGTTAATTCTTCTTAACAGGGGCACAGGCAGCAAAACAAATGTAAAAACCCTTCCCTGCACTATCCACAACGAAAAAAAACTTTTTTTGCTGGAGTTACATTTAATAAATCTACCTGTTCTGACTTACATACAAATTCAACTTAAGAACGAACCTACAGTCCCTATCTCGTTCGTAACCCGGGGACTGCCTGTATTTGGACACCAGATAGCCATAAACTTTTACACCTGATGTCGGTGACGTTAGTCAAAACCATATTCCATGGAATCAGAACACTATATTGCCCTGAAAACTATGTTTAGAAACTTTCTTTCATAATGAGAATGGAGTGGGTGGAGGCATCATAAGTTGAAGTTGACAAGGTTTTGAGTTTTGGGAAAGTTTTACTGATTTTTTCCCACCCCATAGTAAACAATCAATAAGGCACTTCCAATTAACATTGTGGTATCAGAGACGGATATTAACAGGAGAGCCACCGCTTGCTCTTTAGAAAGAATATGGAAAGGGATTGTTGTCAGGGTTCCCTACATCATGACGAAAGAGAGGCATTAGTGCCAAAGAGATTGTAAATTTAAAGGGGTTGTCTCACTACAAGGATTGCTTTTTATGTTAAAGAACTTGCAAAAACAAGTCCCTTTGCAATATATGTTCATTAACAGTGTCCCACCTATTTTGAGATATCCCCTCTTGTATGGGCTGCATCAGCTCCTCAGGTCGCTATAGCTACAGACCTGTTCAATCTCTCCTGATAGGCTGCCAGCACTGGTTGCTATAGCTACAGACCTGGCTTCTACTGCAGCCTAGTAGAAGCCAGTAAACACACCCCTGAATTCATAATGAAACCAAGAAAACAGGACTGAGGTAAGATGAAGACATGTAGTGAGACAACCCCTTTAAAGGAGTGTTCTGGGAGTTGAGTGCACATGATCGCTGTGATTGGATGCACCTGTCACATGAACGGTGAATGTTCAGTGCTAGAGCCGGGGTGAACGGGAGCATCCAGGAGGTGAGTATGATGCTTATCTTCTATAGTTTATCTTGCCCTGATGGACGAACGAACTTTCTTTACTCCCAGAACACCCTGTTAACATTATAGGTCTGGAGGTTGTTGTTTTATAGGCTTGGTCCACCAACAGACCGGATCAGTCAGAGAAGTGAAGTATCAACTATTCCTAATTAACCTTCCCCACTGGCTCCTTCTTGTTCTTCCCCACCCTCTTTTTTTCCCCTTGCCCTTTTTTTTCTTTCCCTTTCTTTTTTCTTTCTCCTGTTTTTCTTGCTCACTGTTCTTAGAATCCTTTTGTAATGATGTCCTACTGTTTAAGAAAAGAGAGCAAACTGTAGGGACAAAGCAGACAAGTATTAAAAATAGGATTGTAAACACTGTAGTTTAATCTTGCTTATTGTCAAAGGAAAGAAAGCAAACTGTTTCCTTATTGAACAAACATGAATAGACGCAGACCAAGCTTTGTAAATTATTTGTTCATTGATAAAACTTTAACAAAAACATTTTGAAAAAGAGATACTGCTTTTGCCACATTCCCATCCTGCTTTGGGCCTACATTGCAGGGATCGACTTAGATATCTTGAAAAAAGTAATCCAGCACATATCGCGACAGAGCCCTGTGAGGTTACACAGCAAGTTTAGTCTATTTTGCACTACAGTTGCTCCATTTTACGCCTGTATGTACTTTATGTTCTGGACACAGAAGCGTGGAAACCTGTGAAGTAGCCCCGAGTCTTAATGTGAATGGGGCCTAAGATACCACTGAGTAGAACTTAAAAACAAGACAGGAGATTACAACTTGAGGGCTTGTCTCATGAGGACAACATCTTCTCATGTTGCAGCCTTCCCATCAACCATGACCTTAACATAGGGGTCACAGTAGCCCCCCGGGATCAGCAGCGTATAATACTGCATTCACTGGTGATATAGCATTAGTCTGTAATGCTATTATTATACACATATATACAGTAGCTAAAACTGCCAGTTGTAGACTCCTTATAAAATACACATGATTTGTGGGAAAGAATCTATTAAATCTATGAAATACTTTTGTTCCTTGGTATTTGCTGCAGACATAAAAAATGGGAGCTACTGAAAAAGTTAAAACAGTACATATGGCTAAATCCAGGTCTCCAATAGGTTCAACAAAGAGAGCCCTTAAACGGGGATTTCTCACTACATCGATTCATCTTACCTCAGTCCTGTTTTATAGGTTTGATTTTTGAATTCAGTGTTTATTGGCTACTACTAACCTGCAGTGATGAGCTGAGGACACCAGGTCTGTAGCTATAGCGACCAGTGCTGGCAGCCTATTAGGAGAGATCAAACAGGTCTGTAGCTATAGGGACCTGAGGAGCTGATGCAGCCCATACAAGAGGGGATATCTAGGAATAGGTAGGACACTGTTAGGCTATGTTCACACGGCGTATTTCAGAACGTATTTACATCGGATTGCCAATCGTAAATATGTTACGAAATCAGGTGCAAATCAGTTTCAAATAAGTGCCACTAAGTGTGGCACGTATTTGGAACTGATTTCCCGACAGATTCACCATCCCCATTCATTATAGTTGGTGAATCCGTCCGGAAATAATTGACATGCACATTGTTTTTGCGGCAATCCGGAACGGAAATAAGTGTCGTCTGAACGAAGACACGTATTTCCCATTAAAATCAATATAAAACGGCCAGTTACTTGTTTGTAACTGATTTCGCAATGGATTTGCGGCCGTAAATACGGCTGCAAATCCGTTGTGAAATAAGCTGTGTGAACAAAATGGACACATATCGCAAAGTCACTTGTTTTTGCAAGATCTTTTAAAAAAAAAGCAATCCTTGTAGTGAAACACCCCATTTAAATGCAAAGCTCTCTGTCAACTGGGAGACTTTGTACCCACATTTTGTAGGTCTGGGAAGATCCCAGTGGTCAGACACCACTGATACAGTAGTTTGGCACATTCCCCCTACCAATTTGTGTTTTTGCTGTATGGCAGCCATCAGGAATTTATTAGATATCTCATTACTTTGCCATAAATGTATATTGCGGTAAACTCCAGGGATTTTCCAACACTGGAAGAAAAAGGTCTTTTAGGACTATTCTTGTCCATGGGGTAACTGCAGTTTAGCCAAATTCATTTGAATACAAGTGAATGACTGGGACTCAGCTACAACATTCATGTGTATGTTATGGAGGGTTGTACAAATTAGTGTTGACTTTTCCATTAAAGATAACATTGTTGTTTCATGAATACAACCCCTTTCCAGAACAAAGCCACCTAAAGATCAACTGATCACCCCTGGTCCAGCTTTAGGAAATTGGCGGCAGCCATACAGTTCCTGCTACATATAATACACAGATCAATTAGGATGACAATGAACGGGAGACTCCGCTTTATGACCATATGCCAGTATTTTCTGAAAGGGATACTTCATTAGATCTGAGATTTAATCATGTCAGAATGAGTAATTTTCTAAAAATATGCCATTTATAAAAAAAAATGTCATCACCTTGTGTAGCCCAGTTTTCCTCTCGCGTATTGTTTAGGTTACAGACCAGGATGGTTGCATTGGCTATGCCAGGCTCTCTGGAGTACAGCATGGCCCTGGCAATCTGACAGTATCCTCTCTCATTGAACTGCTCCAAGCCCTAGATCAGTTCAACAACTATGTCACGGCTCCTGGTCCTCCGCCTATCAACACGGCCAACTCCTAAGATTACAACAGTTTCAAAAGGTGAGGAAACTGGGCAGGGCAAAGCAGCACCTGGAATTTGCGGGTTCAAGCCAGCAGCATGATCATGACATCAAAGATCTGTTAACTTGAACTGTTCAAGAAGAACAAAAAATGCACTCACTGGTAAAGGTAGCAATGGAGCAGAAGAGTAAGGACGGATGTCTAGGGTTAGACAGTACGATAGCTGCATACAGGCCAATAGCTGCAAGAGTATGCCAGTGAAACAGTTATATCACCAGCAAACACGTTTGGCCGTGGTTTCATCCGTACACTGCTACTGGACCAAGATATTGTGCCTCCTACATGTCCTTATTACAAATCAAATACACTATACAGTGTCCGGTCACAATCTTGTGACCAGTAGCTAATATCCAGAGTAACCACTGTGTGCAGCATGAACAACAGCTAGAGAGGCTGACAGTGACTCAATAAGGTCCTGGTAGGTTGTCACAGGTCTCTGGAGCCATGCTGACTGCAGCCTACAGCTGCTGGAGAACGATCCATAGAGCAAATATGACGATTGAGGTGATTGTCATGATTGTTAGGTTCAAATTTGGGGAATTAGGAGGCCAGGGTTGTACTTGGAAGTCTTGGTCATGCTCTTCCAACCAATGTTGGACATTTCCAGCTGTGTGAGATGTCGCATTATGTTGCTGGAAGATCCCATCCCCCAAAAGGAAGACAATCAGCTTGTATGGCTGTAACTGATCTGCAAGGATGGATTCATAGTCAGATCAGTTGTCAGTGCCTTCCACATAGATAAGTGGACCAGAGATTGCCATGAAAATATTCCCCAGATGAGAACGCTGCAACCACCAGCTTGTGATCTTCCTGTAGTGGTTGCAGGGTGCTTGTTCTCTGATGTCCCCCTCCCTCCCGACATGCAAACGTCCACCTGCTCGATGATGCAGAAAACCCGATTTATCAGAGAAGACAACCCTTTACCAATCTGTGAAGGTCCAATTCTGATACTTCTGTAAAAATGGAAACCTTTTCTGCTGATGCAACTATGTAAGCAGAGGTGCAGTGGCCATCAGTCTGTTTCAGAGACCCATACATAGTATGGTTTGCTAAACTGTTTTACACACAAGTCTAGTAGCCCCCTTGGTTCACTTTGTTGGTGAGCTGCTCGACTGTAGCATGTTGTCACAAACTGTGCAGTGTCAGAAATACCGCCCCCCTTGGACGACGGTCAGTAATCATCTTTTTGCAAATCTGGTAAATTGCCTGTTTTACCAATGACAGCAACAAGAGATATGTCGGCAGACAGCCTATCACACCCCTTCAATACCCCCCCACCCATCTCACCACACTTTACTTCCTTCATCAGCTAGATGCTACTTATGTAGAAAGTCATAATAATGTGACTTTACTGTAATGAATGGATTTACAGCTACAGTCTGGTAGTAATTATTACGTGATAAATAGTTGCCTAAGCAATTTGTCCCTTAAAGGCATACACTGTGCTGAGAGCGTACACCCTATACATCTTGAGCATTTCCATGAAACATGTCAGAAGGTTTTTGCCCTCTATGTGAGTCAGGCCCCCACTGATTATTTTGACAGAGGGGCTACGGAGCTTTAATTATTGTGCCTGTTTGGCCTCAGTTGGCTTCACTCATGGACTTCCATCTCTCTTCTCAGTGATTACACTGTTTCCATTAATATCTATGGGACTCTAGTGCCTTCCTCATCAAAATCTTCAAATATAGCCACTGGCAGCACAGTGGGCATGCAGTCTATTAGAGCACTATGGCCACTGTGCCCCAGGGATCGCTGTGGGTGTCCCGGGGTTTTATTTATTGCATTAGGAACATGGGGTAAAATGCTTCAGAAAATGTATTTCAGGTTCATTTTGTAACATTACTCTTATGTAAAAGAAAGTGAAATTGAGAATAGACTTTGTTAATCATGAAATGTAGGTATTTATCAGCTGCGGAAACTAAAACTCCCTTCCGGATTCCAATTAGTCCCTTCTGGAAGTTATCTTTCCAATCAGCCGTCAACACGTTCCTTAATAGGAAGGCCCACACCCTGACCGCTGTCTCTTTAAAAGAGCCACTTATTTTGCCAGCAGAGGACATGATCAAGGAAGCGGTTGCACGACACCCCACACCTAGCAGGACTGCAAATGTATTATCTCCCTGCTGACTTTACACAGTTTAATATAATATTTATGAGCTTCTGTTGAATTATAAGGACTATGGAGGGAATACAGGCTCATGCACACAGCCCTATTACAGATGTCTATGGATTCATAATACAGCACCTGTAGAAACCTATCTGCCCGTACTACTGTACATAATTTATATGGAATCCGTGAGAAAGAAAACTGAGGAATGTATTATGGTATAATGTATTAGTGTAGTAATAGGGATAATGCCTAAACACAGGGAACAGTAAAATAAATAATGTAATAATAAATGATAGCATGGTTTGACTAGGGACAGAGGTTGTCAGGCCAGGAACGTGAACATAGCGGCGGCTGTGAATACTAGTGGGCCTTATTCATCAAAACTAAGTGTAAAACTGTCTTTATTGCCCAAAGCAACCAATTAGAGCTCAGCTTTCATTTTTCTAGTGCACTTTACAAAACGAAAGCTGTGCTCTGATTGGTTGCTGTAGGCAACAAAGACCCATTATGTTTCTGGAGAAAAGGATACCAGCTTCCAATCCAAGTGTATAACGTCTAAAAATCTTATTTATTAATATATTATTAAAAGTCAATAAATAGAAACAAGAACTGTATTAAAGGAGTTGTCTCCCCACAGAGTTTCAAAGAATGCATGAAAGAAATTCTCTGTCACTTCCTGGTTCAGTACTAATTTGCATAAGCTCCGTGCTTGTACAGCTAGATTAGATTAGCTTCTCAAACTACTCGAAGGACTTCTTATCTGATCCCCAAAACAAAAGCCCTAATTACAGAGCTGTTTACTTGAGATAAATCAAGCTTTTTACTGTCTGGCAGCACAGGACACTGACTGACACTGCTGACCTGTGTGATGACTCACTCTCTGTTATCTCATTGAACAAACAGCCCCAAGAGATTTGTTTACAGGTCGGTTACTGAGGGAACTGAAATAGCCATGGAGGTAATAAATTCACTTGTATCTCTTTAGGGAAAACAGAGGAACAATGCAATATATTTGGAAAATGTCTTTATTTTGTGTTCCCTACAATTTGAAAGCTATTCTTTGTAGCGAGACAACCCCTTTAAGTAACGCTCATAAGGTATAGAACATAGTCACCCCGCTGACGCATTTCAGACAGTAGTGTCCTTAATCGTAGCGTGAAGAATGAGTAAAGTTAGGAACCTTTTAAAACACCTGAGGAATCCACATGTGCACACTCAACCAATGAAAAAACTGAGCAAAACTACCAGTCACCTAAGTGAACCTTAAAAACTACAAGAGCATTCAAATATAAAAACCAGTTATAAACACATGCCAAAATAATGAATACTGAATAATGAAATAATATCCTGCTTAATATTTAGGCCATTCGGAATTCTTGTGTCCAAATCAAAAATTTATTTTGACTCAGGACTAATCAAGTTTTTATGTCTTTGACCCATTTAGACTTGGAAACGTATTCAATACCTGTAAAAGAAAAAGCGCTCGTGTCTCCTGCATGCTTCTCCGGGAAGGGTGGGGACACCATAGATGACTTGAAGCAATCACTGCGTAACACATCTGATAGATGGCTCCTGATGCCGATTTTTAGCGGACCCGTAGTGCAGCCCACATACTGAACATTACAGATGTCACAACTGCTGCGATACACAGCACAAATTTACTGTTACAATTAAGGTAACTTTGAATGGAGTATGTGTTGCCATTATGCACAGAAGTCAAAGTGTTTATAGCTAAATGGCAAGCTGTACATTGTTTGTGGCTGCACTTATAGAACCCTTTAGTACTTAACCAAGATCCATCCCCCTTACGATTTGTATCCAACAAGCTAAGGGATAACATAGACCCCAATGTAGGTGCTGGTTGAGATACAAATCTAAGAGCTGTCTGTAGGAGATGCTGGAGTTCCTGGGCGACATATAAGGCTCCGCCCACACGGCAGGTTAAAATACCGGCCAGATTCTAATAAAAGAATTATGACATCTTGTACGTGGTTTTGGGTAATGGTTCTGTCCGCGGTTTGTGGATTCGTCCATGACCCTTTGCACCCACATCTTCATGTTCTGCCCGAAAACCAGGATGAACATGTTCTAAGTTTTTTGGTCCGCCGGCAGTGTCAAAAGCCGTCCGCCGGTAAATCCGTGCAGTGTGGACTGCTGCAGGGATTTTCTATTTAAATCAATGTAAAAGGTTTACAGACGGTCTACAAATCCGAGAACGGTCTATAAACCCAACTGAAAACCAGTGCAACGGGGACAAGCCCTAAGTGAGGGAAATGTTTTTTAATAACAGACATAATCTGTGGAAATTGGGGGCTACAAACAGTTGAAAGCTAATATTTTGTGTTATCTCTTTCTTTCTGACCTCCTTCTTCTTCCCAGTAACACTTAAAAGGTGTTTTCTCTGCACAATTCTAATTCTTCCTCTAGCTCCTTGAAGAATCTGTTCAGTCTGCTTGTGCTCTCAGTCGACTACACACACATTGTGTTTCGGGATTACACTGTCTCCCATAAATGCCAAATGAAGAAAATGAAATGCAAAGGTTTAGGAAGTATCGCGGGAATTGGACTGAAAGCTGGCTCAAGGATCGTACCCAAGAGCTGGTGGTAAAAGATTCACACTCTGAATGGTCCAAGTGCTGTACCCCAAGTTCTGTAGTGGATCGGCTGTTATTGAATGTAATAGATATGAAGGATGGGAATATTAGCACAGTTTGTTATCCTGTCTAGTATGAAGATGGATGGCTTATAAAAGGCGTATATCATGAGCCATGTGTTCACGGACGTTACGGTGTCGTCTGCCTCTTTGCCACTCTTCTTCTTTCTGCCTCCATTCTTGTCTGCTGCCCCCTAGTGCTTGTGTGTGCAGTTCCTTGTTGATTTAACAGGCCCGTGCACAATGTTAATGACTTCTCCTCCAAGGTCAGCACATCTGTACCTATTTAAAGGGACACACCCTCTTTGGCCGGGTTTTATCTTCGGTGTCTCTTGAGAGTTGCTAGTTGTATTCCTGTGTTATATCAAATGGTTTGTCCATGGCCATTACTCTGACCCCGCTTCGTGTCTGCCTCCTGCTCTGACCTTCTGCAGCGATCTTGCCCTCTAAGCACCTGACCATTTGTCTACCTTACTATGCCTCTAACTTGTCCCTTCTTCACTGCATTTCAGATGTCAGCTGTGTCGAGGGTAGTGACACAGGTGTCCCCTACAGGGAAGTCCAGATCTTCGTATAGAGGCTAAAGACGTAGCCGTTCTCTAAACCCCACATGACCCCTAGGATCCACAATCCATCTCAGGTCAGCCATGACACATTAGATGACTTCTTAGAACAAAATAGAATTCTTATCTAAATATATCACTGTATGTACTGACAAGAGGAAAGAACCCCCAAACTACTGTCTACAGATGGGGGACTCTTCCTTTTGGATAAAACTCTCTGGCTTGGCTAGTATGAAATATTGTTTCCTTCCAGAGGGGAGTAAAGATATTTTTTTCAGTGGATCATTGCCCTAAAAAATATGACTCCGTACCACTTGTGTCTTCAGTGAGAACCAGCAACACCCCCCAGAGCTGCATCTAAGGCGCACATGTATGAAAACTGTCTCAAACTAGACAGTCGTAGGTTAGTGTAGAATTCACCCACCTCTATATCTGCACAGTCCCCACTGCCCACTTCTATACATGTATGATACTCTTCCCTCTTGTTACTCATGACCAGCTTTCCTCTCTACTACCAAATCCAACCTTACTACCTGTTATCTTGACCCAATGTAATCCCACCTCATCTCAGACCTTGGTGTTTTTATCATCCCAGCACCCACCTATTTTTTGGCATTGCTGCAGAAGAACGACTTGCACCAGCCGCCGTCAAAAGACAGTGGGCAGTCGTTAAGGGGTTAAACACGCTACCATCACACCCATCTTTACGTAACCATCTCTTGACACCTCCTCTCCATCAACTATCATCCCATTTCACATTTCTTACAGGGTCCTCAACAGTTTTTTCTGCCAGAACCTGAGCTGCTTAGCATTTTTTAGCAGGGTTCCCAACTTTTTTCTGCCGGGACCTGTGGGGCTTATCATTTTTAGCAGTGTCCCCAATGGTTTTTCTGCCGTGACCTGGAGTGCTTAATATTTTTGTCAGGGTCCCCAACAGTTTTCCAGCTGGGACCTGAGGTGCTTAGCATTGTTAGCAGGATTCCCGGCACTTTATCTGCCGGGACCCGGGGTGCTTAGCATTTTTTTCAGAGTCCCCAATGGTTTTTCTGCTGGGACCCGTGGTGCTTAGCAGTTTTTCTGCTGGGACCTGGGGGTGCTTAGCGTTTTATTCAGGGTCCCCAACAGTTTTTCTACCTGGACCTGGGGTGCTTAGCATTTTTAGGAGGGTCCCCATTGGCTTTTCTGCCAGGACCTGGGCTGCTAATTTTAACGGGACAGTCCTAATATTGAGACTGTGTCCCGCTGTCCCAGGCAGGCTGCGCTGTGTCCCGATATCTGAGAACAGTGTGAGGTACTCCCCATTCTCTGACTCCCCTCAGCCACTGTGCCAACCACTCTGACCCCCTCAGTCACTGTCTCTCTCCTCCTTTGACTCCTCCAGTCACTGTCTCTCCTCCCTTCGACTCCTCCAGTCACTGTCTCTACCCTTCTGACCCCTCCAGTCACTGTTTCCCCTGCTCTGAACCTCCAGTCACTGGCCCCACAGTGACTGTATTTCCACCCTTGACTCCCCCAGTCATTGTCTGACCCCCAAGTCTCCGTCTCTCCCCTTCTGACTCTTCCAATCACTGTCTCCCCTCCAGACCCTTCCAGTCACTGTCTCTCCTCCTCCCCCCGACCCTTTCAGTCACTGTCTCTTCCCGCTCTGACCTCTCCAGTCAATCAGGGCTGCCATCAGTAATTTCAGGGCCCCGTAAAGTTGAAGCATCTGGGCCCCCCTTGCCAAAGACTCTACAGACTGTATATAACCTCCATACAGTGACCATATAGTACTAACTACCAGTGAACTCAGGCTCTGCAGACTGTATATTACCTCCATACAGTAACCATATAGTGGTAGACACATTTAGTGACTCACAGGTGACGTCTTGTCTGAGGAGTCATTCTCTTTCTCTTTTCTTCTCATCCAGTCCGGTCTCATCCACCATGATGACTTCTCTCTGCCACCACTCGTCCCTGCAGAATTCACAACACAAACACCAGAGACACTTCACTTTTTTATCATCTTCCTAACTGAACCCTCCCCCATGTACAAACACTCCATCCATAGTGCCCCAAATGGTAACTATTACCCCCTTGGTGCCCTGGTAGTTAGGTAGGTAGGGCCCCTGGTGGCTAGGCGTATAGTCTCCCTTGGTATGTAGGCAAGTCAATACGGGCCCCCAGAAGGTAGGTATATAGAGGTCCCTGGTGGCTAAGTAGTTAGATAGGGGCCTCACGGTAGGTAGGTAGATAGGGGCCCCAGAAGGTGGGTTGAGTTCCCCCAGTAGGTAGGTAGATAGCGACCCCCAGAAGGTAGGTAAATAGATAGGGGCCTCCAGTAGGTAGGGAGAATGGGGCCACCAGTAAATAGGTAGGCAGATAGGAGTACTCAGTAGGTAGGTAAGCAGATGGAGATGCCAGTAGGTAGGTATATAAGGGCCCCAGTGGGTAGGTAGATAGGGGACCCCACTAGGTAGACAGGAGGCTCTAATAGGTAGGTAGATAGATAAGATCCCCCATTAGATAGGTAGGGAGACAGGGGCCCCAGTAGGGAGGTACTCACCTCTCCACGCTCCCTCAGCGAGTCCTGCTCCTAGCAACATACAGCAGGGCAGGGAGAACATAGCTCTTTGCTCAGCCATACAACTCAATAGTATGCACATCTCAAAGATGCACTTACAATTCAGATAGCCAATATGGTAGAAAGGACAGGCCTGTGGCTTGGTCCCGTACATGCTGTGCTGCCCTAACAGCGACCCTGGTCCCCCCAGTAGGTAGGTAGATAGGGGCCCTCAGTAGGTAGGTAAGTAGATAGGGACACCCAGTAGGTTTTTGGCTAGATAGGGGTCTCAGAAGGTAGGTAGGTAGATAGGGGCTCCGAAGTAGGTAGGCAGATAGGGTCACCCAGTGGGTAGGTAAGTAGAGGCCTCAGTAGGTAGGGTCTGCCCAGTAGGTACGTATATAAGGGCCCCCAGTAGGTAGGTAGGAAGAGAGGGGGCTCCATTCGATAGGTGGGTAGATAGGGGCCCTAGCAGGTAAGTAAGAAGATACAGGCCCCCAGTAGGTAGGTAGGTAAGGGCCCCCAACAGTTAGGTGATGGTGGCCCTCAGAAGGTAGGTATGTATATAGGGGTCCCCAGTTTGAAAGTAGGTAGGTAGATAGGGGCCCCCAGTAGGCAGGTAGGTAGATAGGGACCCCCAGTATCTAGGTAGGTAGATAGTGGCCCCAAGAAGGTAGGTTTATATGGGCCCCCATGTGTAGATATATAGGGACCCCCAGTAGGTAGGTAGATAGGGACCCCAGCAGCTAGTTAGGTAGATAGTGGCCCCCAGTAAATAGGTACTCACTTCTCCACGCTCCCATTGCGAGTCCTTCACTTAATTGCGCCACCTGCGCAGTGACATACAGTAGGGGCCGGGAGTACATAGCTCTCTCTGCTCAGCCATACAACTCAATTGTATGCAAATCACATGGATGCATATACAATTCAGATAGCCAATATGGTAGAAAGGACAGGCCTGTATGGCAGTAGCAGCTGTACTGCCCTAACGGTGGCCCTACTGATACATTTAGCGTCTCTCACTCTCGCACCTTCTCCTCCTCTCACCTACTCTCTGTTGGTGTCCACCAGGGGTCAGTCCTGGACCCACTACTCTTCTCTATCTACACTCTTGGCCTGGGCCATCTCATAGCATCACATGGCTTTCAGTACCACTCGTATGCTGACGACACCCAATCTCCGGCCCAGACATTAACTTTCTGCTCTCCCAGATCCCAGACTGTCTATCATTCATATCCTCCTTCTTTTACTCCCGTATCCTAATACCAAATGTGGAGAAAATTGATCTTTCCACCATCCCGCTTGCCCCCCACACGGTCTCTCTATCACAGGCAATGGCTCTACACTCTCACCGGTCCTACAAGTCCGCTGCCTTGTGATAACCTTTGACTCCTCTCTGTCTTTCACACCACACGTCTAAGCCCTCACCTCTACCTGCCACCTCCACCTTAAAAATATCTCTCAAATCCACTCATTTCTTATCTTCAATACTACAAAAATGCCCTTGTCATCTCCTGCCTAAACTACTGTAACATCCTTCTCTGTGGCCTCCCATCTAGCACTCTTGCTTCCCTCCTAACCATCCTCAACTCTGCTGCCCGTCTTATCCACCTCTATCCTCGCTACTCCTTTGCCTCTCCTCTCTCTCAGTCCCTTAACTGGCTACCCACTGCCCAATTAATTCAGTTCAGGTTACTAACCCTGACCTACAAGGCTCATATACTTTCCTCTCCCCTCCATACATCTCTGCCTTAATCTCTAAATATCTCAACTCACGCAATCGTCGCTCTTCACGGGACCTTCGTCTTTGCTCTCCCTGTGTCAGCTCTTCTCACAACCATCTCCAAGACTTCTCCCATGCTTCCCCCATAGTCTGGAACTCACTGCCTCAACACATCAGACTCTCCTCCACTTTCATTAGCCTCAAAACCAACCTGAAAACCCATCTCATCAGGATAGCTTATAACCTACACTAACCCTGGTGCCACCACACCACCCGAAAAAAAATGTCTGCCCCTCACCTCTGCCTCTTTCTCCCTTCTTTGTAGACTGTAAGCCTTCGGGGGCAGGGCCCTCTCTCCCTCCGTGCCAGTTGTTAGTCATTTATCGTCACCATTGTACTTGTTTGACATTTGTTATATATGTAACCCCCCTCAGATGTACAGAGTCCTGGAACTAATGGTGCTCTAAAATAAATAATAATGTGGGAAAGTGTCTCACAGCATAAATGTTGCGTTGTGAAACACATTTGTGCGGCAAAAAAAGTGTCTGCACCAAAATTTGTCGTTCTCGTCAGTTTTAAATTGGTATGGATTGGTAGACACTTTTTGTGACATATTCTGTCGAGCAACATTCATAAATGTGTCTAATCTTAGGAATGTGGTGCTACACGCCCCCTAGGAACTGGTGCCGACAAAAGTGTCGAGGATGTCGGACCATTTTTGCTGCACAATATTTCAGACATATGTCGGACACGGCCAACAACAGTTGTTTTGGCAAACATCACGCAAAAAAAACCTGGCGCATCCTGTTTTATACATGTCCCCCCAAGACTTCTCTCTAGCCAACTAGTACCCTGCTCAGCACAATTGAGGTGCAAGGACCCTGAAATTACAAATAGGTGACTCATCTAGATTCTGATATAGGAGTAATTAACAAAAAAATAATCACTTGAGCAGCCTATTTCTACAATGCGGTGAATGCACTTGTTGAAAAGTATAAATATAATAAAAGGTTTCACGTGCGGTTTAATTTAAGGGGAACAGATACTAATCCATCAAAGCAATTCCAATTTCTAACCCTTTGTGGAATACATAATATAAGGGATAAAGAACAGGTAACCTTTATTGTATCCTGAATGCTGGTTACATCTATGAGGACACAGGCTACATTATTGTTTTTGGGATTTAGCAGAAACTGTAGAGCTCTGCCAGGACTTAACAATAATCGTTCAGCATAGATGTATGGAGCTAAAATAAATTACCCATAAATCTTTGCAGTGACAAAGCCTTCTCTTATGTAGGCTTTTTTATGTCTGCAGGTGCATTTTCCTGGCCAAACTATTGTGTTTCAAAAAGCACATTTCAGCATGTCTGTAAAACTAAGATCATACACAATGCTATTATACCAGATACAATGGCACTTAACCAGCAACCTGTGCTCTCCATAGGAAAGACTATTAAAGACTACAATGAAATGTAATGTGCCAGCCCCAGAGCTGTGAAATGGCACAATGCATGACTGAAGATGCAGATTAGGTTTACTGAGTACTACAAACAATATGATATCAAATGTAGGAAAGGCAATTAGAAAAATCTCATGACATTTTTTTCCTCTCCCTCCTGATCTGACATTATGTGTGCAGAGATGCAGCTACACACTGGGCAACCACCCGAAACCCAATATCTACAGAGCGCGGATACCATTAATTAAAAATTGTGTGCACAATAATCACTGGGCATCAGATGGTTGAAGGGGTTGTCTCATCTTGTAATATCCTTCTGAGGTCAGCTCGAGCACACTACAAGCCAGCCTTGGAGAACAGATAGATCATGGTGGTGTGCAGTTCTCACTTTCTATTGGAGCTCTGAATATAGTTGTGCTGGGGTATATTTAGAATCCCCATAGAAATGAATAGGGAAGAGATGTTTAAGTGTGGCTATCTGCCTGTTCTTTAAAGGTGGCTCACAGCGAGCAACAACTGGCCTCAGAGAAGATACTATGTGGTGGAAAAACCACTTCAACCCAACAAGCCAATCAACCAGCATGCAGTTGCATTTCTCCATGGCCAATGTAAGATCAGAAGGGAAAGTATATCTGATAACCTCTTTGAGAACTATTTGCGCTTTATTAACTTTCGTATTACTAAGACTGTAATAACACATGGAGGTTTTTTATGCATTTTTTTGAGCTGATGCCTTCTTTTGGATTTCCCATTCCTTTTAAATCTCCTTTTAGTTTTGGCATACACATCTGCACCAGACTTAAAGGGGTATTCTTATTTATGACATATACACAGGATATGTTGTAAATGCCTGGAAGACTCAAGTCCCACCTTTAGGACCTACACCTATCTTCAGAATTGGGGTCCCCAACCTACTTGGTGCCGTGGTCTCTGCCAATAGAGAGGTGGCCCCCTTTCATGCCTCTTTTTGAGAAGTGGATAGAGTCATAGGTATGTCTCTATTGGCAGCTCTAGACAGGTTGGGGTTGCAGGACCCTTATTCTGGAGAAAGATCTGGGTCCCACCTCTATCAGACACATCCTATCAATTTGCCATAAATGTGTGAATTGAGAAAACCCCTTTTAAAGTAATATTTATTTACAGAAGTGTTATTTATTTACAGTTGAAACCAGAATATTACATACACTATATAAAAAGACAAATATGAAGGTTTTTCTCACTATCTGACATGAACTCAGAATAAACCTTACTCATTTTAGGTCAATTATAATTACCAAAATTATTTATATTTGCCAAATGCCAAAGTAATGAAAGAGAGATTTTTTAAGGCATTTTTATTACTTTTGCAAAGTCAGAAGTTTACATACATGTCATTAGTATTTGGTAGCATTGCCCTTAAACTGTTTTGGATATCCTTCCACAAGCTTCTCACAATAGCTGGTAGGAATTTTTGCCCATTCCTCCTGACAGAACTGGTGTATTTCTGCTACTTAAATACTTGTTAGCTTTCACATTGGTCCTATTTCAAAGAGCCTTATTTTTTCACTAATATTATCACTAATCTCAGACACACAGACCTAGGTCACTTGGCTCCCTATAAAATCAATATGTTTTTGGTGAATAGGTGGAAACCAGAGAACCCGAAGAACAGCCATGTACAGATCGATAAGTTCATAGTGGGAACACCACCTTAATCTATCCAAAAGGGGCAACATCTGAATGGAGTTTGTATGTTTTCCAGGTACAGCTGAACACACCACTCGGAACTCCCATATTACAAAATGGAGAGTCGTATGCTAGCACAACCAGCTCTCCAATGTGAGCCAACACTTTCGGGCCTGTTACCAAAATCGATGCGGGTCCCAGAAGTGGGACCTGCACCTACCACACTATGATGGTATATCCTATCAATAGGCCATCAAAGTCCATGGTGGGAACACTCCTTTAACTGGATCCTTCTCTATAGGAAAACCTTCCGGTGACCAGCTATCTATGCAGTATATGGTTGTTCTGAGTCCTCCAGACCAGGAGTCCAATTCTCAGCTGCTCTTTTTAATAAGGAGGATGTAGAGAAGGAAATATAGGGCATATGGATAGAATTTGACTTAATAAAACAATCCCTTAATCAATCAGGAGTGATCTGTACTCTTCAGCCCTCCAAGGTAGTACAGACAGCAGGCGGTAGTAGACTATACACTACTAACGGCATTGGAGCTTCTGGTCGGGATTTCCTGCAGTTCTGCTTTTACAATATTAGGTAACTGCCGATCATGTAGTTCCCTGATATATCACCCTTTGTGCCGTCGATCTGCAGATATACATTACTGCATTTATTTTCATACATTAATACTCTCTTCTGCCAGATGTTTATACAAGGAAGCAGTGGGTATCCAAGTATAAGGTCGTACACACATTATGGTGTCACATGAATTCCCTGCAGCTCTGTGAGGCGCCGTCTTTTTGAGTTATCCACCTCTAAAAACCGTAAGGGGAAAATAACATCATACTACGGCATCCAAAAGGGCATGCCACATTTTTCAGTATGATTCTTCAGATCTAAAATGCTCTGTCTGTATACAGAGGTATACAAGATGCCCATAAGTGCCCTTATTATGCTTACCTACAACTTGCACACCATTGTATTTGCACATACATAATACAGCCATTTACATGAGTTCTAACTATGACATAAGAGGCAATAATAATAATATTACAGCATGCCATTTTCTTGTTCGAAATCCAAAGAAAATCATGAACAAAGTGAATCACCTCATTGCTCCTGTGACTTTAATGCACAGAAAGGTGTGGGTATTAGGGAGGGTGGGCTGGCAGGGCATGGTTACCAGATGCTCGGTGCCAGGGCTTGCTAACAATCCATTCTGGCTGATGTAATCTGATACAGTACATCAGGGCCACCGTTAGGATAGTACAGCTAGTACTGCCGCACGGGGCCTGGCCACACTGTAAAACAAGGGGAGGGGGACCATTGCCGCCGGCAGCTACCACCCCTTGTTTCACAGAATTGTTAGAAATGTTGCAGGTCTGTTCTCTCTACCATATAGGCTATCTCTTTGCAACACACGTATAATTGAGATGAACGGCGGAGCAGAGAGATAGAGAGCTATGCATTCCTTGCCCCTGCTTCCTGTTTTAGGCCCCAAGCCTGAAGCACAAGGCTTGGGGCCGAGAGCAGGTGGACTCGACGGGGGAGCGCGGAGAGGTGAGTACCTACCCACTGGGAGCCCCTATCTACCTACCTACCGGCGGGACTCTACCTACCTACTAGGGGCCTTTACCTACCTACCTACTGAGGGCCCATATCTACCTACCTACTAGGGGGAAACTCTCTATACCTACCTTCTCGGGTCCTATATATCTACTTATAGTACCTACTAGGACTCCTATATAGCTAATTACTAACGAGGGAGGGGGGCTATATACTTACCTACCAAAGAGACCTATATTCACCTACATTCTTCTACATCCAGTCCAGACAAAGTTGTCATGGCGGTCTGGACTGGATGGAGAAGAAAATGCAAAGTGACTACTCATCAGACAAGACGTTACCTGCACTGTGTGCACTGGTATCTACCACTATAGGGTCACTGCGTGGCAGTAATATTGGTCTTGGTGCAATGGTTTATATTCAGTAACAGTGTGGTGGTATTATTTAGTATCTTTATGATGGAGATAGGTGGTTATGATGTTGTGGTATTATTTGGTCCTTGTATATTGTTGTTATTGATATTATTTGTTGTGGTATGCTGGTTTTGTCAGTAACATTATAGTGGTATTATTCACCATATGGTAGTGATATGTGGGGTATTATTTGGTCTTTGTATAGTGTTGTTGTTTGGCAATATTGGTCTGGGTATTCTGGTTTGGTCAGTAAAATTATATTGGTGACACACTGTGATCATGTGGCAGCATTTTCTGGCCCGTACTGACCTGCACAATAAAGATAAACTATACATTGTAAAATCCAACAAGAACTAAATCCAAAAACAATGGCACAATTGCATTTTTTTTCAGTTTAACCCCACAAAGATTTTTTTTTCTGGGGTGGGGTGGCGGTTCGGGGTGGGGCAATGAGGTTGATGGGGAGTGACCCAGGGTGCTTCAGCTGAATGGGGCCCTAAGATTTCTGATGGCGGCCCTGCAGTACAGTATTGGAAGTGTTGCCCTAGGTGAAGAAGATCCTCACTGCACATTTCAATTACCCCCGCTGAGATAGTGGCACTTCATTGCTGCTTTCAGACAACTGAAATAGCTGAGTATACAGCTGGTCCATGATTTCTGAGCAAACCTCAAATTCCTTTGCACATATAGATAGTGCATAAAAAGTCTTCCATATGTAGATTTCATCATTTTGTGACCTTCTACTGTATAAACTCACAGACTTGTTCTTGGAAATGAATTACACTAAAGGGAACATACCGAGGGGAAATGATAAATCATAGCGGTATCTCTTACTTACATTTACACGACTGCGCTTATTGGGTGAAAACTGAACTAATTTATTGGACGTCTGCTTCACGTGTTTTAGAAGGTAATTTATCACCACATACTACAATAAAAGGCTGGTTATCAGCAACGTATTACCTGCATTATCCTTGTACTCTGTCATCTTTAAACGAGGTTACAATGTCAATATGGCAAAGAAATTGTATGGAGATGTGGAAAAGACAAGATGTATGTGTTAATGAAAGCCAGAGAGGAAGACAGCAGGACAGTAACTTGTGCGGATCCAAATGCTAGAAGATAAAAGGAATCAGGGTTAGGGAGTCTATTAAAAGGTCCCTCGTGAGACCCCTCTAAGAGTATTGTGTTTCACCATAATATACCACAGAATATACTGATATTCATACATGAGCCTTCAAAAGAGATATGCTTCATTCTGTAGAAGAAATTGTACTGTAATGATACCTATTAGTGCGCATGAAACATAACGGACTTTATAGTTATCCAATTCAGCATGACCTAGTACAGATGTCAAACTCTTAAAGGGAGACCCCTTTACGAACCAGAATGGACAGCCAAAACAATCTTTTTCATAAGTTCTAAGTGATTTATATACCTAGAGTACCTAGTCACAGAAGTAGAGGCTTCCAGCCAGTCTTGCCACGGGAAGGAGCAAGCAAGTTCCACCTCCCATCTTGTTATATAGTGGCCTCACCTCACCTAGAGGGCTAGATAAAAGTGGCTCAATACGTGATTTCTTGACTTTGTTAGGTACCTGAGACTGTACTATTTGTCTGCTTACTACCATGTTATACTGATTTAACTTTCTTTATGATCATGACTTGTTTATTGTTCTCTGTTTTATAATATTTTGATCTTTGTGATATCAGGCCTGTTGGCCGCTTGATCCCTCTGTCTGTTTGTCTTCAAATTTCCCAACTACTTTTAAAAAATTTCAATAAAAACTTCATTGTTTAAAAAAAAAAAAAAAAAAAAGAATGGCTGCCATGCACAATGCACATTTACTATTGCTGTCCAAAAAAGCAGCAGATTTATCACAGTGGTTCATGCTGGTTGATAAATTTGGTGCATCTACCTTTTTTAGGCTACTGGTTGGCTTACTGTGCTATGTGAGAAATTTAGTGCAATTGTGACATAATTTTAGCACAGAATGCCCCATTTCCATGAACCACACTCATCTCCATCTAAGTTACACACCCAAAAAGTGTCTAAAACACATAGGGTGACATGTCTGAATCCTGGCGCTGACAGGCCAGTTCTAAATAGCTGTAAGATAGTGTAGAATGCGCCAGAATGTTTTGAAAACCCTTTTTTTCCCGCAGGGCAAAAAATACAAGGGCATGTTTAACCAATCCACAAGTCGGGTCAGCCCACCCTTTTTCCCTTTTCCCGGCTGTTTTCCCGCAATCAAACATACAGGGCATTTTAGAGCCAAAACCAATCGGCCAAAACACCACCTTTACCCGGGCTGGCTGTTCTTCTGCAGGTTTATACATACAGGGCCCTGTTTGAACCACAACTTGGGGCCCGGCACCACCTTTACCCCCCCTGGTTTCTTCCCCAGGGCAAACATACAGGGGATTGTAATCCAAAAACAATCTGGCCCCCACAAACCCCTTTACCCCGTCTGGCGTTCTTCTGCAGGTCCCTAATACAGGGCAGTTAACCAAAAAAAATAAAAAAACCAAAAAAGTCTGCTCCGACCCAAACCCCCTTTAAACCCGGTCTGGCTTTTCTTTTGCAGGTCATACATCAGGGGAGTGTTTGGCCAAAACCACAAGTTTTGGCCTTCAAAGGCCCACCACCTTTACCCTGGGCGGTTCTTCTGCCCGGGCATACATACAGGGCAAATGAACCAATACCACAAGTCCGCTCAGGCACCACCTTTACCCCCGGTCTGGGTTTCTTCTGCAGGGGCAACATACAGGGCAGTGTAGGCCCAAAACCCCCCAATCTGGGTCAGGCACCCCCTTTAAACCCGGGGGCTGGGGTGTTCTTCTGCAGGGCCAAATAAACGGGCATGTAGAGCCCCAAAACCCCAAGTCTTTGGCTTCGGGCCCCCCTTTTTGGTCGGTTTTTTTCTGCCCCCGCTTTTTTAAAAGAGGATACCCAAAACAAAGGGGGTCCACCAACTTTCCCCCTTTTGGCCTGTTCCCCTTTTTAGGTCAAATCCCTTTTTGGGGAGGTAAAAAAACCCAACCTTTCCAAAAAACCCCCTTTTAAAAACCCTTGGGGCCCCGTTTTTTTCAGGGATAAAAGGATGAAAAAAAAAGTTTTTTGGGCCAGAACCCCAATTCCCCCGGCGGCGGGTTTTTGCAGTTAATACATGGGCCCAGTGAAGGACCCCCAAAACCAAAAATTTTTTTGTTTTGGAAAAAAACCCTTTTTAATTTTGGCTTTTTTTCCGGGGAACCCTTTTTTTTCTGCCCCCCGGTTTGGCGTCAAAAGGGGGAATTCAAATTTTTTTTTACTTCTTGAATAATTTGGGGTTTTTTCCCCCAAACCTTTGGGCCATTAAAAAGTGGTTCCCCGCCCGAATTTTTGGAAAGTTTTAAAAAGACTGTTCATCATTTATTGAAACCAGGGCCTACCAAAGCTTTTTATGCCCCCCAATTCTGTGTTTTCTTTCCCCGGTTTCTTCAAAGAACAAAAAAAGTTTTTCCAAAAGTTGGGCCAAAAATGGCCCCAAAAATTTTTCAAATTTTAAAGGCGACCATTTTCGGCCCTTAAAAAGGGGAAAAACCAATAACACTTAAAAAAGGGCCAAAAATTTTTAGCCAAAAATTTTTTTTTGCTGAAAAATTCCCTCCAGCTTTTACTCTAGTTATATGTTAACAAATTCTATGTATCCAAAGTACAACTCATCTGACCCGAAAGTGCTGGCTCTTCCAGGACCTGTGATGATGTCCCAGGGAGGAAAGGAGTCATGTAACTGTTGTTTGCTTCCCTGACCTGCAATGATGTCACATGGGGAGAGTCACGTGATGCTGCTCAGTGTATGGAGGATTCTGCTGTGCTGGTTGTGATCACTGCTAGATGAGCTGAAGCAGAGCTGCGTATGTGTGGGTTATATGTGCCTGCAGCAGAGCTGTATGTAGTATGTGCAATGTGCATGTAGCTGAGCTGTGTGTGTGTGGGTATGTGTAATTTTGGCAATTAGCCTGGCTATGTTGTTGTAATGTTGCATGTAGCAGAGCCTTTTTTGTGTGTAATATGCATGTAGCGGGAGCTGTGTGTGTAATGTGCAATTGCTGGGGATAGCCCTACTTAGCTAATTACAGACAGCTCTACTTAGCAAATTTACAGAGAAAAGCCCTACCGGGCTAATTAATGGGACAATCATTTCA
The DNA here is from genome assembly GCA_025379985.1 of Phyllomedusa bahiana. Lineage (NCBI taxonomy): Eukaryota > Metazoa > Chordata > Amphibia > Anura > Hylidae > Phyllomedusa > Phyllomedusa bahiana. The sequence continues at coordinate 272,026 of JAODAL010000775.1, forward strand.
GACATGGTGGCACCAAGTCCTCTAGTTGCTGCTCTTTGCTATGGCTGTCTGTCCTGGTTAATGAAGGGGCATCACTTACTTGCTGCATTTCCCACCCTAGGCTTATTCTTGAGTCAATAAGTTTTCCCAGATTTTTGTGGTAAAATTAGGTGCCTTGGCTTATATTCGGGTCAGCTTATACTCATGTATATACGGTATATACAATATATACAATAATTATGTGCCCCAATGCGTTGTGCCCAGTCCAGGGCCTGGTGGAAAAGAACCTTGCTCAAAGCTGCAAATACGGACATATTGTTATCATCAAACTCTATAGGTACCTATATACATTTGATAAAAGTCCATCCTACTTACCAACTTTGGCCATGTATCAAATGTTAATGGGGGTGTCCTGACTCTCCAGGGATAAGAAGAACTAACAAGTATTCATCCACCAGCAGATTCTGTCTATGTAGAGTATTTTTAGATCCACTTAAAAAGGTTTTGGGGTATTTCCATATCACTGATTAGCTTTCAACATGCAGGCAAAGGTAAATAATAAATATATTTCCTTTTCCAATTTTGCTTCATTTCAGAATTGGAGCATCTTTTGCTTGTTTTAAATAAGCATCCCATGTTCCTGAGTACCTCTCTGCTCTAGCAATGGCTTAACATTGCCTGCTGTGTCTTATCAACATGACTATGCTTGCTTCTGACTCTCTGATCTTATGTTTTTACTGAGAAAAACTTTAACCCTTAGAGTTATTTACCAGAGAGAAGTCTTGTGTCATCCTGTCAGGTCTTAGGAGCATATAACTATGTACTTACTTTAAAGATAACAGAGTCACTCAGCAGCAAACAGTGTGTCCCTTTGGGAGCATGTAAAATTTTGCTAAAA